>PVJO010004201.1:0-112679 GCA_004026905.1 Hystrix cristata
AAAAAAAAAAAAAGAATAAACATGTAAATTTTGCACCATTATTGGACTATCTTTAAATTTTAGCTAACAAGGAGAGTAAAACCTACCTACATTCTGGCAGTAACACAGTATTTTCCTGGTCATGGCAATATTTCATCAGAATGTCATATCCACCTGGCACAATGCCAAGGGCATCCCTTAGTGAATTCTGACATTACAAGCCCTACATTTTTCCTGAACAAGCTTCTTCAAGTTGTGTGTAGGATACTGATTATTTATTGTCTTTTTTGTCATTAATCTGTCTAAAGGGAGGCCCTACTGGGCGTGGTGGCACATGCCTGTAATGCCAGCACTTGAGAGGATGAGGCAGCAGAATGGCAGCAAGTTTGTCACGTAGTGACAGTGAGTTCCAAGCCAGCCTGACCTATATAGGGAGAACTTGTCTCAAAAAAAAAAAAAGTTCCTTTGCATATCTTTAACTGATTAAGTGATAATGACACCTAAGAGTAATCTTTTTTTTCAGAGAAGACAGTCTATTTAAAAATGGTGAAAAAGAGAGATGACAGATAGCTACTTCACAAGTAGGGAGTATTCGAAAGCAAAATACTCATGGACCCTTCTCTCTGGTGCCTTTTTAATTGGGTTTTTCCTTGTGTTGGCCCTTGGAATCTGATTGGCTCCTAGGCTTGTCCGTCACCTTTGCCTCAGATTTCTCTTAGCCACATGACCTTTCCTTGCCTTTTGGTAAAGAATAAGATTATGGGTGGGTACCATAGGGCCAGGTTATGTAGAGGTAAGGATCAAATAAAGGGGGAGTTTGTGATTTTTATGTTAATCACACCACCTGGGGCCTTCCTTAAATTAGTTCCTTTGACTTTGTTGCTTTCACTGTTGGACTCTAGCTGCCTTTGTGTTTCTAACTATTAGATTATACCTGTCTCTGTCTTTCAGAGTCTGGCTGTAGAGGTCAAAATCGTCTATTAGTTTTTCATAATGTTCATTGAGGCCTTTACCCTACCATTTCCTTACCTATGGGGACCTAAGATTAATCTTATTCATTATTCTGAATCTCAAATCAATAATTACATATATATATATATAAATCTCCATATAACAAATATACTTTCTAGCTTGAAACTTAAGAATTTTGACAGTTCAGAGAGTATAAAATCATAAGGTTTACATCATATATGTGTTCCATATAAAAGAAGCCTATACACTACATAAATGCTGGTCGAAAAAAAGTTTTCAGTGTCTTTATTTAAATGTTACCTTTTAATCTCTGTACCCAATTCATCAAAATTGTCAATAGGCCAATTTTCTCCATTTGCTCTCATCATTTGAACAATGACCATTGTTTTGCATAATTTCATATGTCTGGGTATAAATAATACTGGGATATCCACATTTCCTTTAGGAGGCAGCACAATTCCTGTAACACACAAAAATAATTTTAAATGCGGTAAACATTTACAGAATATAATTTAAAAAACAAGAGGTAATTCTTCTACCTTCAATTTTTAAAAATTGCTTCTAAACAAAAAATACAATATTTTATTTTATTTTATTTTTATTTTTTAACCAAGAACATGTATTGGTACAACAAACAAATAATGATTACATTCATCCCATTCGCTTTGTACCTGTACACGATGCATCTTGGTTTCCCCCCTCTTCCCCACCTCTCCCCTCTGTCCCCTCCATCCCTATTTACAGCAACACAATTTGTAATAGCTAAATCTTGGAAACAACCTAAATGCTCAATGACCAATGAATGGCTAAAGAAGATGTGGTTTTTCTACACAATGGAGTACTATACCACCATAAAAAAGGATAAACTAGAGTCATTTGTATGTAAAGGGATGTTCCTTGAGAACATACTACTAAGTGAAATGAATCAGACACTCACGAATACACATCCAATTGTTTCTCTAATATGAGAAACCATAAGTGTAAATAGGACAAAGAGGTGTAATAAATATAATAGGAAGATAATATAGAAAGGAGAGGAAAACTGGAAAGAGAGAAGGGAGAAAAGCAGTAAGGGAAAAAAAGAAAAGGGGAAAGGGAATTCATGGAGAAATGTGAATAAACCTGCTGTAAAATACACTATTTTAAAATATATGTGTACTTCACTATTTGCCCTCAAATGTCATTGATCTTACTAAACACACACACACAGACACACACACAATTTTATCCTGAGGGGAGGGAGAAGTTTCTCCTGAAAGGCTAGATTTAAACTGAGGAAATATTCCAAGTGATGACTGGGGTTTTCCAAAATGAAAAAAGAACTATAAAACCCATTCATCTTGTCAAGAAAGTCTTACCATATTTTGCAGAGGAGAAAGTACAGTAATTTTTATTCATATGTTTGTGATATATAATAATTATATTCATTTAGGGAATTAGTACCTATATTAATTACGCCATCTTGATCATTTTTATTCCCCTTTCCCCAAACTAACTTCTCCTTTCCCTCCTTCCTTGGGTCCACTTCTCATTTCCACAGAGTTTATTTTTGGTCCCTTAATTTCTTGTGGTTTTTTTCCTATACTATAACATTTCCAGACCTTTCCTTGGAGACCTAAAATTGCTGCCAGTAAAATCTGTCAATTTATTCAACTGATCCATGAAGAAAAACGCAATTCATTTATAAAAGAAAAAGTGGCATCTGGTCTTAGTTATGAAAATTAGAAGGCAGAAAAATTTAAGGGATTTTCCTGTGTTTTGGTAGATTAGAATTTTTCAAACCTTACTATGGCTGAGAACCATCTAAGAAATTTGTTGAACGTGGAACCTGCTGAGCCCCAACCCTTGAGACTCTAATTTATTCAGTCTGAGCTGGGGAATAGGAAGCTGCAAGCTTAAGTATCACCTATGGGATCCGGGAACAGAAAATGACAAGACCATACGTTGATAACAAAGGGGAAAAGTGCTACCTTTGGACAAAATTGAAAAGACTGGAAGAGTGGTGTGCGTCAGGCCACCTTTAACAGTAAGGGTGTCCAGGTGACGAATGTCTATATGCTGAGGAATAACTCTACTTCTTTGAAACACGGGATTGTCAGCTGCACTCCTTTTTTAAAAAAAATTGTTTGTTGCAAAGTCATTTTGACTCAAACATAAATACTAAATTATTATGAATGTTAAGAATGAAAATAGAGAATGACTCCAATGCAAAATATCCCAACATAATATTCTTAGTAATTTTCAAATTTTTACTTTCTTCTATTGAGAAAACATTATAGTTCTTAGGCCTAATATCATAGCTGGTATTCATTAATCATTAATGTGATTAATAGTTAACATGTATTGTATATTGATACTATTCTAGGTTCTGCATTATTATTTAAGCAATCATATTAAATTCTCAGAAAGCATCAAAAAATTAATGAACCTGCTGTAAATAGGGAGGGAGGGTGCAGAGGGGAGGGGGGAGAGGGGGGAGAACCAAGATACATCATGTATAGGTACAGAACTAATGTAATGAATGTGACCATTGTATGTAGAATGTACCAATACATGTTCTTGGTTTAAAATAAAATTAAAAAAAAAAAAAAAAAAGAAAAAAAAAAGAAAAAAAAAATTAAGGGCTGTTATGTTTCTTATTTTACAGATGGGGAAACCAAGATCATGTGGGTAATAACTTGCCCAAAGTCCCGTTGAAGTATTGCATTTTTTACTAAGATGTATCTAAATTATGTCTATTAACTTCAACTTCGTTTTCATGAACTTTGTCCTTTTAATGGATCATTGGTGTGTTGAGTGTCTTTCCTAAAAATCAATCTCATACAATATGAATATATCACATTTTATGTACACAGAGGAGTCGGTGAGAACTTGTAACATGTTTGAACTCTGGACCTACTCTTTTATTTGTAGTATTTTTATTGTGAGTCTTAATCACTCTTGGTATGTAAAAGAAATTTTCTATTGCTATTTTAAATATATAAACTTACTTCCAGCTAATGAAACAGTAAGCTGGATGAATCTATATTTTCAAGGTTATACCTGCAAATCCTATCAAGTCTATAGGTTATGTAAATTTTAGTCTTTTGTTAATTAAAATGAAGTCACAGATTAATTTATTTTAAAATGTATTTGGATAAAACAGAAAGAGCTGAGTCAAATAAGCCACACATGCACCCCCAAGGAAATCAAGTTTAGGAATTATCATTTACCCTTACAAAGATTATATTATTGCTAAAAATAGATTGTTATCCCTATAAATAAATCTATACTTTTATATTTTGCAAGGAATAAAGACCGATTAAACAATTATTCATTGCTTACACTATCATGATTTTTATAACATCTACATTGAAAGTATGAAAAGAAAATGCTGTAACAAATCACCCAGTTTAATTAAAAATCTAGTAGCACATTTGTGGTTGTAACCAAGCCAATATGTAGAATAGTTGACTACCGAATTCACCAAAAGATTCTTCAGTTACTATAGCTTTTAATAGTAAGAGCTACTATAATGCCGTCAATTTTCAAAAAATCACTGAAATTTAACATTGAAAAGAATCTTCAGAATTCATCAAATTCATTTTGTGTATCACAAATTAGCTTGACTTATTTTCTCGTTGTCCCATTGTCCTTTGCAACAATTTCAGTATGGACAAGAAAGCTGTCCTTATAGTTTATTAAGAATCTTACAATCTGGCTAATTTTGTTCTAATACTTGTATGCTTCTCTAGAGTTAAATATTTGATCCATTTGTAATTTATCCTTATGTACAGAATGAAGAATTTATTTAATATCATATGGAACTAGTTATCAGAAAAACCTTAGTACTTATTTTAAAAATCACTGAATTGAAATGTGGCCTCACGCATTTCTATATGTATTTTGGCCTCTTTCTGGGTTTCCTAGGTGGTTGTGCTTCTTTTCCCTTCTTTGATTTTTTTTTAGGGGGATCATTCTTTCTCTTCTAAATACACCATTGCTCATGAATAGATGTCTTATTTTCTAATAGGACTGTCTCCTTTTTTATTTGTTTACTAGTTTTTTAAAATTTGAAATGAATAGTTGGCTCTAGGAGCAGATGGTGGTGGGGAGCAAAGGATATTTTTAATAGGATCACCTTAAATTCATATATTTATTTAGGGATATTTGATATTTTTCTCCATTCAAGACCTATCCAAGATTAAAAGTTCCATATGGCCTTTACTTTACTTTTCTCAATTGAGCACTAACCATCATTACAAAAAGTGCTTATAGGTTCTTTAAAACAGGTGCAAGTTTTAGTTTTCAGTGTTAATGTCTTCATTTACGTTTACAGCAGGAAGCTGGAAAAAATCATATCAGTTGTTTCTATCTTCTGACCAAACTGTCTAGATAAAATGATGATTATTGTATGTATTAAACCATTTGATAAAACACTGTAAACTCAAAATTTTTGAGCTGATATTCTGTTTTATCTATTCCTTTTATAATAACTAGACAATTTAACTAGACTTACATTTACTTTTTAAACTTTTGCTCTATTGTAGCATCATTCCTTAGGATAAAAATCTTACTAAGCATGTGGGAGAAATATACATATTTTAAAGTACATAATATAATTCATGCATTTTATTACATATGTCAGAGGTATATATTATTTATATACTTTAGGAACCCTTGATAGAACATTCTATTTATCATCTGAGAAATTTTTTAACAATTATATTCACTGCACTATTGTTGCATTGCTCTTGAAATTGAAATAGCACAATTAAAATTAGCATCCAAATTATATTCAGTGTATACTTAAAACTACTATTTTGATTGCTCTTTTGATTAAAGATGACAGATACTTTTATCCACAGATCTCTTATTTGAAATATAGACATTGTACAGTGTTTTAATGGTTATATGTTTTCCTATCTTCCACCAAGACAATCTTCTCAAGTGAGGGCAGATGTAAGGCTGTTGAATAGAGGTGCTCTGTGTTCACCTCCACTACAGAGAAGAACCAGGACAACAAAGGAATGACTATGTTCCAAGGAGAGTGACTGAGAAAGAATATTGGAACTTAGTCAGAAAATGGTGGGAGTGATAAAGGCATGGAGAGTCAGGATGGTAGCACAGAGCGAGAAGCAAAGCACACTGCAACTGTGACACTGCAGAATATGGCAACCACTGCTGCCATCAACACTCACCCTCACTGGGCCTGTGGCTGGACCCCGCCATACCCTGTGCACCCAGAATTGCGGCTGTTTTCTCCAGAGGCTAAGTCACCACTGGTGACGTATCCTTTTCCACGTACATACAGCCAACTGATTTTTCCACGAAGGCTCCAAGAACGTACATCAGAGAAAGGAGAATCTCTTCAATAAATGGCAGTGAGAAAGCTACATACACATGCAAAAGAATTAAAGTAGGTTCCTCCCTCTCACCATATAAAAAACATCGATTCCAAATGGATTAGAGCCTAAATTCAAGAAATGAAACCCTGAAGCTATTAGAAGAAAACCTAGTGGAAATATTTTAAGACTTTGGTATAGGCAAAGTTTTTTTGGGGGGGGGGTAAGACCCCAAATGCACCGGAACCAAAAATAAATTTAGACAAATGGGATTATATCAAACTAAGACGCTTCAGCACAGCAAAAGAAACAGTCAACAGAGCAAAGGGATAACCTGTGGAACAGGAGAAAATACCTGCAAATAATTTGTCTCACAAGAGATTGATATCCAGAATGCATAAGGAGCACATGCAATTCAACAGCAAGAAATACGTAATGTGATTGACAAATGGGAAAAATATCTGAATAGACACTTCTCAAAAGAAACATAAATGACCAAAAAGTTTACATAAAGATGCTCATGACACTAACCATCAGAGAAATGAAAATGCAAACCATGATAAGCTAAGGCTTCATCCTAGTTAGAATGGCTATTATCAAAAAGAGAAAAGTTTTGGCAAGGATGTGGAGATATGGGAACCCTTGCATGCTGTGGGTAGGAATGTAAATTAGGATAGGCAGTATAAAAAACAGTAAAAAGCTAAAAGTAGAACTACCATATACTCAATCCCAGTACAGGAAATATATCCAGAGTAAGTGAAATAGTTATATCCAAGAGATACCTGCACATTCATGTTTATTGCAACGCTATTCACTATAGCCAGGTTATGGTATCAACCACTGATGTATAAATAGATAAAAACTACTACATATATATGATAGAATACTATTCAGCCATAAAAACAGTGAAATGCTGTCATTTGCAGCAAACTGGATAGAACTGGAGGATGTCACATTATGAGAAATAAGCGAGACACAGAAAGGCAAGCACTCTATGATCTCCTTCATTTGTGGAAGCTAAAAATTGATCTCAGAGGAGAAGAGAGTGGAAGATCATCACTAAAGACAGGGAAGGGGAGGGAGTAGAATGAAGAGTTTAGATAGGATGTTCTACAGCCCATAGAGTAACTACAGCCTATGATAATTTATGATGCATTTTAAAAGAGTTCAAATGTTCCCAACGTACAGAAATGATAAAGATTTGAGGAAATGGAAATGTTAGTTGCCCTTGTTTTATAATTATACATGATACATACATATCAGACTCTATTCCATACATATGTAACAATATGTCTCAATTTAAAAAAGAAAAATATTTTCAAGAAAGTGAAGAGAATCCTCATTTTAATAACCAAAGTGTTTCATCCTGGGAGAGCCAATTTGAAGCACTTTAGTGATATTATATTTTTGGTTCACACTGCACAATATCTAATACTTAGTATGGCATTAAAAATGGCCCATGTCAGGTAATCAAAGAGACAGAAGTAAATTAGGATAAATCATGCTGTTATTTTTGTTCTTAAGATTATACATTGTTATTTTTAAAACATCAGCTCATAAAGACCATGACTTTTCATTATCCATTTTCACATATGAAACATATGTATTTTCTATTTGAATATATTTTTAGTAAGTGAATTTGTAAAAAAAACTTTAAGTTATGACAAAATGGAATATAATTGTTATTATGGTGGTTTGAGGAACAATTCTTTGATTGACTATTCTGAGGTATCATGAACTGAATTATGACCCCAACCACCAAATTCATACATTGAAGTAGTATCTCAGTATCCTAGAATGTGACTATATTTGAATACTGGTCCTTTAAAGGAGTGATTAATTTCAAATGGGGTAATTATGTTGGGCCCTAATCTGATGACCAGTGCCCTTATAAGAAGAAGAAATTTGAACACAGAGTATTCAGTACAAACATGATTGCTAAGGTAAATTTTATACCACAAGCGAAACAACTGTAAATTAAAGCATTACATTTGTTTTTAAGAAAATAGTAGCATAGATTAAAAACAAAATTATGCTCAAGAACATATTATTACAACTGCAAACATTTTATTATTGACTCAGCATGGGTGAAAGATTCATTATGAGTGACTGTCAATGAGAGAGCCAGGGAAAGAGTTCTCCATCCCCGTGACTGTCAAGCACGTGCTCTGTAACCCTCATAAATATAATGAAGAATTTCAAGATTTACATGAATGATTGAAATACAGACTATCTTAGTGCTTCATTCTGTCCTACTAATCTATGATAATAGTTTTCCTTATAAAGAGAGATAATTTAAAAATTAATGTTAAGAGTGCTGCATATTTTTCTTGGAAAGTAGTAAAATTACCCACAGAAAAATGTAAGATAAAACGTCTACTACTATTACTACAACTAATGTATCTTATGGATAATTCACCACTTCTTCTTTTCTTCTTCACTGTACTAAGAGAACTGTAAATCCACGCTCCATTATCCACTTGTTCTGGGAATCTGGGACAGTTATTTAAATTCCTATGTGAGATTTTCCTCATATGAAAAAGGAAGCTAATATATATTATGGCAAAGGTACTACTCCAGTTACCATCAGATAATTCCATTTTGCACAGTGTGCTTTTATTTTATGCTCTTTTGTTGTTTCATTTAATTGTTCAGTAGAAAAATCACAATTTACCTACAATCTCGTCTTAGTCTTGGTTACTTGACCTAATTAAATCTGTAGACCAGAGTAAGCTCCAAAGTGAAGGCCTGGTGGCTAAGATTCTTCACCGACAGGAACACCATCCTTTCTTTTCCATCTGTCTAGTTCTTGTCATATTTTGAAAGATAACAAAAGGAAGATCTGAGTTGCTAAAAGCAAGCTTAAGTTTTTAGGTATCCGTACCATTGTGGTGATTTATTATTGTGGTCCACTTGAGCCACAATGGCCAGCTGGACTCAGGTGGTGTAGTTCTGGGCACAGAGGATCCACCTGAGGATTGTTGTCAATGCAACATAAAGGAGAACAGGAGCAGAAGATAGTTGCCGGCTATTTCCCAGGAGAAGCTCTGCTGTGGCTGGTTCTCTTGAAGGGTACTCGGCTGTTCTCATTGCGGAAGGAGCTCAGGGCCTTGCTGTCATCGAGGATGGCTGTTGTTGCTTCGGGGGAGCTCTGCTGTGAGCATCGTATCCTGGTTCCAGTGAAAATTTCTTCAGCCAGCATCTGCAGATGTGGATGTACATGGGGCAGTGCTGTGGGCTCTCAGCCTTTGATTGGTTCTTTTGGCTCTCCAGGGTATAGATAGACATTTGGTGCTCTTCCTGCATTTGGCTTATGGGTGAATATTGTAACTTATAAATGTCCTGTATTAAATCTAATCTCTTACAAACCATTGACTCTGGAAAGGTAACTAATACAACCATAATCTGAAACACTGTAAGAAGAAATTTCTGCAGAAACATATTTCCTTAGAGAATTAAAGGGGATATCAATGCTTTTTACTATTAGAAATAAAAGTGTCAATGGCTAGAGCTCTAGACACGTTAATATCTAGCTATACAGAGATTCAATTTAACTAAAGGACTTCATGCATGCAAAAGAACTGAAAATTTCTGAAAGAAGTTAATTTGAAGAATGCTTACAGAAATTATTTTTATTCATATTCTTTAGTTACATATAGACCAAAATTTTGGTAAAGTCAAGTTTAGAGTGGAATGGCGAATACAGTAATTGATACCATGGGATTAAGCAAAACCATTCGTAAACCAACCTTATCAGCTGTTACTAGATCTCTTTTTAATTCACTTACTTGAATTAAATGGAATGCAATGTCATATCATATAGCAAATTAGAGGGTGCTACTTTAGAACACACCTGCTGAACTGGTTCACCTGAGAGTAACATTCACAAAGATACATAAGTTTGTAAAACAACATTTTTTCTACGCAGAAATACATATAACATGACAGAAAAATAAGCCCTAGGAAATCCTATCATAAAGAGACATTTTTAGCCCAGTGTTCAACCAAATACTTTAAGCATACTGCTTAGTAGGGTTTTTTCTTTTTGTTTTTTAATAACACACATAGGTAAAAGTGGTCAAAAACAAGATAACCTTCAGTTCTCAAATATTCATCAAGGACATGTTTCATGTTGATGTAGGAAGACTTAACTTTAGGGTCACAAATGTTTTTGCTGATAAATGGTAGCATTCCTGAAGGAACTCTTTTACAATATGGCAAATATTTACCCCTGTATCTCCAAGAATACTAATAATAGTATAAAAGGCTGATGTTTCATTTGTCTTATAATCTTAATGTTTATATTCTCCAAATCAGCAGAAAGCCCCTTAAAATGAATATTATAGCATATAATCTTAGAAGAGTAAACCAAAAATTTCTAGAAAATAAGCCCCTTGGATATTTTCTTATGTAAAGTACTAGGGAACACAGCTTCAAGTGTCAAGCCTGCTGCACAGACAGGTTGTACATTGTTTATTTTAAAAATCAAGTCACAGCATAAACTAGAGCAATCAATAAGGAAGCCAGCTGAAAACTGGACTAAGTTTGAAATCCATTTGAAGACAAGAACAATGTAAGTTAAGAAAGACCACTTAATCTCTATTTTTTCAAATCAGAAATCTTAAAATTGGGACACAAAATTTTAGCCTTCATGTTGCAGAGAAATTGCATTACATATATGATTACTAACTGGATTATTTAAAATAAAATACTACCACTGAAAGCTTTATATTTTTGTCATGCAAATACGGGACTGGACTTTACTGACATTTATAAATACTGTGGTATGAAATACTAAGGAAATGGTCATAAACAAGAAATTAAATATCATAAAGATGTAGTCCTCACCAAATGTGTCTATAGGTTTAATGTACTTATAATTAAAGTATTATTGAGTGTTTTTAGAGCTTGATGAAAAAACTATTCCAATATTTTTTATGAGAATAAATGATAAGAGGAAATAAATAATTTAAAATACAGTGAAAGAAAGCAATCAAAATAACAAAATGGCAGGGTTTGAACTATATGGCAGTGGCATAAAACTTGAAATATAGATCCATGGAACAAAATGCATATCCTTCTTTTAATACCTCACACTTAATTGAATTAAATGGAATGCAGTGTCATATCATATAGCAAATTAGAGAGTACTAGTGTGACCTGTGTAGGATAAGTCACACTGCAAATAGCAACAAAATGTTTGTTATTATTTAAGTAAAAAGTGGAACTGGGCTAATTAAATGAAGGAAGAATAATAGTTAAGTTGCCATTACATAACCAGAAAGCAAAAGGTAGGTGAACTAAAAGACTAAAGTAAAAAATCACCTACCTACCTATAATATTTCCCTATTAAATGTAGAGAAGAAAAAATACATACAGCTTTTCAGTTCATTATACAATGTGAAAAGACACTATGTACAATCAATGGAATTTTTCTTTTTACAAAAAAAACGGTTGATATAGTTAATAGATAAAATTAAAAATATACAAATACATAAGACATTGCTATATGTAACAAAGTTATTCAGTATTAAGGCTTTTTTCAATTTTTTTGCTATAATAAATTATGCAATAGTAAATATCTTTTGCATGTATTAACCATATTTTGATTTTTAAAAAAAAATTAACCAGAATTGGGATTACTGGGTGAAAAAATGATAATATCAAAGTTTATTTATATACATAACATAAAGTATTTCCCAGACTCTAAGTAATCACTTGGAATCACATAAGCACTGTTCTTTGTTCTGCTTTTACCATAGAAGCATTGGTATTGGTAGTTTCATTGTTATAGCAAAAACAAAACAAAATAACACAAAGAAGAATGAAAGTTTTGGTGCTTTTTTAAATCAACACCTACTTTGATATTGACATTGAATGCATTTTCACACTTTCCTTGGCCAGAATCTATACTTCCTCTTTTATAAACTATTGTTCATATTCCTTTTATTTTTTTTATTATTATTATTTTTTTGTGGTGCCAGGGATCGAACTCAGGGCCTTGCGCTTGCAAGGCAAGCACTCTAATCACTGAGCTAAATCCCCAGCCCCTTTCATATTCCTTTTAATGTGTTACAAAGAAATCAAAGAATCTGAGGTCAGAAAGAGAAGGTGCAGCTCTGCCATTAAGCAACTATTTGAATTCTGGCTAAGTTGATTTTTCTGAATTGAAATCTTCTCAATTCAATGAGTATAATAACACCTACACCACAGAACTGGATCAAATTGGATCAATTAATGATATTAAAGATGCTGATATACATGACTTACAGTTAATAGAAGAAAGTCATTGACCCATGTTAGGAGGATGTCAGTAGTAATTGATTTCAATTATTGTTTTTGTACTAACAATGTTAAGGTAATTCATATTTTATCATCTTTGCCATGAAATTTTTTTTCATAATTTAAAAACATTATTTTAAACCAATTCAGAATTTTTAAGCTTTAGATTGTTAAGCAATGTCATTATTTCCTATGTGTTTTCCATTCATTAATATTAATATGTTGTTGGGATAAATATACAGAAGTAATAATATGTACATCTTGTTAAATTTGCAAAGAATAATTAGCGTAAGCAAAATGCAGTTATTTTTTATGAATGTGGGTAGTTTTAGCACATTAGTTACTCATAGTTTTCTCAAAATTTTCTTGATTCATATAACCATGTGTTAAGTGATACGATATTCAGACATTCAAAATTTTAAAAATAGGAAGTTGAGGCAAGAAGATCATTTGAACTCAGGAGTGTGGGACCAATGTGGGCAAATAGCAAGACCCAGGGTCATTAAAAAAAATGAAAAATATAATTTTTTTGGCAAATCTCGCTTATGTGCTAAGGAATGAAAACTAATGCAAATGTAATAAATGTATATAAAGGTTATACTAACTATGTCTTTCTACTAACTTACCAAAACTTACCAAAATATAATGAAAATTATATTTTAATTTGTATTAAATAGTATTAAGAGAACAGACATATATATCATCTCTCAAATGCAGCAGTGCACAGAACGAGAGAAAATAAGGTAGAAATTTTGTACCTTGTGTATGATGCGGAGAAGAAAGTCGGAAGGCAGAATTCTCATTCATGAAGCTGTCCCAGCAGTGATCCATAACAAGGTGTCTAGGCTGTTCTTCATCTAATTAAAAAATAAAGGCATATCACACTTCAAAGTCACATTCAAAAAGAAAACAACAATGGAGATGGAAAGAAAATAAAAATTATCCACTAATGAGTTATTTTATTTATTTATAATTTATTTTGAGACAGGGTCTCACTATGTAGTTCGGGCTAGCCTTGAACTCACTATGTAGCCCAAGCTGGCCAAACTCACAGTGATACTCCTACCTCAGCCTCCTGAGTGCTGGGATTACAGGTGTGCACCACCACACTGAGCTAATGAGAAATTTCTTAGATGAATATTTTTCAAAGTATAAATTCGACTTGAAATTTAAATAAAATTATTGAAGGATATATCCAACATTATGAAAGATTTCCTCTATAACATTAAAACATTGTGAATTTGACATTTTTTTCAAAATTTTACATACTCAAAATCTATTATTAAAAATCTGTTGGAAGGAGGGAGGGAGCAGGGAAGGGAGGGGAAGAGGAAGAAAAAAGAAATTAAGATGTGTTATGTACACGTACCGACTTCTCCCAAGGAATGTAAACATTATATACTGCAAACACATACTAATAAAAATACATGTTTAAACAGAGAAACTAAAAAATGGATTGTAGTGCTCAATCCACACATAGCTATAAATATATAACAATTATGCAACAGTAGTGAAAAGTTTAAACTAACATATACAAATGTAAATATCTTTTGGGGGAGTACTGGGAATCGAACGCAAATCAAACTTTGCCTTGTACTTGCTAGGCAAACACTCTACCACTGAGCTAAATCCCCAACCCAAAATATAAATATCTTTATGTTCTATGAGAATGAGATGAGCTCTGCTAACATTAAATATATATGCTGATTGTGCTACATGTATGTATTTCAAAAGTATGTTTGTGTGTGTTTTGAAGGGAATGCTGAAAAGTACTTACTAAAAGAGGTATATTACTTAAAATTATATTTTGAGGTAATTTTGTAAAGATTAGTGTTTTGAAAAATATAGTATTCTGACAACTTGCCCAGAAATAGTTTTTAATATTAGAGCTTTCCTCCACACCTAATAAATCAGAATGAATGCGTGCGGACATGGGTATCTGATTTTGTTTTGTTTTGTTTTTGAGACAGGGTCTCATTGTGTGGTTCTGGCCTCGAACTCACTATGGAGCTTAGGCAGGCCTCCAATTTGCTGTGATCCTTCTGCCTCAGCCTCCCGAGTGCTGGGATTACAGGCATGCGCCACCATGCCAGGTTTGGGTATCCAATTTTTGATAATTTACCAATTACAGCTTACTGAATTTTGAGAGCTACTGGTCAAGAATTGTGTAAAAGCACTAAGAATAAAGTAATTATAAACAAATAAAGTCTTATTCATCTAAAAATTGGCTATGATAATTATTTTACCTCTATTTTTCCTTCATACAAAAATTTTATAAGCAAAGCAATCTAAGGCATATAATCCAATTAAACTAAGGCATCGAGAGACTGTTAAAATACTTGAAGTTAAAACTTCCTTGCTCATAAATCTCAAATCTATTGATAATTTTTATTAAATATATAAAAACTTGAAAGTCTGAATTTGGGAGAGATTTTCAGTATGTGGAATTTTTTCTTACACCTATTTATCTCTCTTCACATGTATAAAGCAGTGCTCATCCTGATTGGCAATTTGCAATGATTAATACATATTTAACATAAACATTTATTCAATTCCGAATGCGCTTCAGATACGATTTAGGGGGTCTCCAGAGACTGGATTTTCACAAACTAATTCTACAAAGTGAAATCAACTGCACTGAGTATTTCCTCTCCATGTCCCGTAAGTGTGATTAACTTATCATAATTATATTTTATTGCGTGCTTTATTACTTGTCTGCTGGTCAACGCCACAGTCATAATTAGCTCTAAATCAATAAGAATTCATCTTAGTAGTTTGTTTACATTGATCAATCATGAAACTGGAAGTTGATACTTGTAAAGCTAATGTATTATGTTAATTAGTGTGCATATCTTAATCTCTAGTGTTATTTTGTTTGGCTTTTCAATAAACTACTGATATCTGAAACAGAATGCACGGTTATTTAAACATTTGAGTCAAGTCGCTAATATTGCATTTAAATTTAGGTTAATAGGAAGAATGATTAATCTCCAAACTACAGACATGTCAATGGAATAATAATCAAGATAGCTAATTTATATGTATCAATTGCTGCTTAGTTCCTTTAAACAATTTAGGTATATAAACCATATTGCAGTTTCATATATAGACTACCATAGATAAAAACAAATTATATGTATATACATCATCCAAATGTGATATATTTTTGAAATATACATAAAATAGTTTTGGGTTCAAAATAGATGCTCATGGGGCTTGGGATTTAGCTCAGTGGCTAGAGTGCCTGCCTTGTAAACACAAGGCCCTGAGTTCGATCCCCAGCACCAAAAACAAAACAACAACAACAACAAAAAACCCAAAATCAAAATAGATGCTCAGTAGTGACGGAATATTAAAATAGAAATACTCAGTTAGTAAGGGAAAAAACTATGAATTTAAAGTAGCCCTGTCATTAACAAGGTCTCAAATGAACAATTTTGGAATATAGTTATATGAACAAGGGGACCAACATCTAATGCAGATATGTCCTTAAATTTGTAGTATGTGTGAGGTCCAAATTCTAATGTTTCAACTCAGATCTTTGCATCCTACTCATGGCTTCCCTCCATTTCTCCACCTTTATTCCCAGCTGAGCAGGGTGGAAATTTCAGAGATGTGATTTCAGGATGGGGACGTAATTACTGATGCAAAAGTATTATGAGAATTAAATCTATGGACGCCAGTCACATACTGAGGCCAAACAAGGCCAAGACAGGACACGGAAACCTGTGTGGATCAGGTGGAGCCAGTTTCTAGTGGCAGAGTGAAAAAGAAAGGAGAGATCAGAAAAGGTAAGCAAATGACGAAGCAGTGGTAGTAAAGGGCATTTCTTGAGGCAAGGATGGAGGGAAGACGCTTCCCCGGCCAGGCAAGGAGAGGAAGCAGAGTTTAGAGAGTGGCATTCTTTACAGGCATACCACTGAGTTTTAAAAGTACCACCTGCATTCAGGGATAGTGGCACATTGCTCGTATCTCAGAATTCTGGAAGGCTGAGGCAGGAGGATTCAATTTGTGCCCAGCCTGGGTAACTTAGTGACTTAGCAAGACCCTGTCTCAAAAAAATAAATAAATAAAGTACTTAAAAAGAGGGATGAAGATGTAGCTCAGTGTAAATGTCTTGGGTTCAATCCCCAGTACCCCCCCAAATAAAATAATATCACCTGGGAGCAGATAAGTTAGAATGACAGGCAGTCCTGAAGAAGATAGCCAGACATGATCAATTCCAGACCCATTTATTTATTTTATGGCTTCAGAGGATTTCCTACTGTGAGGTTTTACATGTAAAAAGCAGGAATACTGATATTGAAGAGCTGTCCTTAAGACTGGATAGTCATGTTTATACAGCACTAGTCATATATACACATACACACACACACACACACACACACACACACATACATACATACACTTTCATAAGAAATCCTAGTTTCCCAGGCTATTTAGTTTTTCTGTAACATCCTGCTCCTTGTGATACTCATTAAGGGTCTTATCAGAAGAGATTATTAAGATTCTTGGGGTATCTAGGCCATACCTTGGCCACCATATCCCATTTACTTTAAGAAGTTAGTATTGATTAAGATACATAATTCATGCCTGGAACATGATCTTCTCTAAATGGTGTCTTAAATAATGCTCAACTGAACGCTCTTTCAAAGCCATGTCCTGCTCTTGTTGTTACTGTATATTCATCTTCTTGCAATGCTGTATGTTTCTAAACTGGGTAAATTGAGAGCTGTAGTCTAAGCTTATGAGTTTATCATGTCATGGGAAGGATATTTCTGCAGCGATCAGTTTTGAAGTAAGCCAGTACTCTGGGAGGCTGAGGCAGGGTGATCACAAATTGAAACACAACCTGGGCAACTTAGTGACTTAGCAACACCTTGTCTCAAAAAACAAAAATTAAAAAGGGTTGGGGATGTAGCTCATTGTGAAGGCCTTGGGTTCGATCCCCAAGAGAAGGAAGAAAGAGAAGAAGGAAGGAAACCAACATTTACAAACTACTATTCTTTATGGCACATATATTTATATATACCTTCTTCTGTTGAAAAAGTGTTTAAAGTATCACAAAAATTTAAGATACAACAAAAGGTGAAAAAGAAGCAAATTTAAAAAAATAAAATGAGATTAATCCACAATCAGGGATGAGTTATAGCAAGGACATGGCACAAGCTCTGGATAAACCAATATGTTTTTCTAGAAGCCCATGGATGGAGGAAAAAGGAAGTGAAAAGTCAGATCCCACAGGTTAAAAACCAACCAATGGTTTGTAAAGCCAAAAGTTCTTCCTAATGATAATAACTGAAAGAAATTTCTCCCAACGATTTTAGAAAAAAAGACCAGGCGATAAACCAATAAAGTCTTTGATAATATCCTCACCAATACATCATGACTTATTTTTTAGGATACTTCTCTGTTGTTTGATGTGAATATATGACATCACAACACAAAGAAACTGACTGAATGGATTTCTTATTGTGGTTGGGGGAAGATGCAGTAGATTTATTTCAGGTACAGGGATTTTGGTACTTTCAATTTAATTTATGAGATTTTAGAGCTCTTACAGAAACAGATTGGAAATCTCTGTTATCCTTTACCAATGTCTTTCAGCTGAATTTTTCATTCTGTTCATACACAGGTGAACAGTTAGAAATTCCTCTGTTTGCAAACTGAGAATCCATGTGTACCATTACACAGAGATTTGGCTTTGCAGATGGATTTTTATCTCAGCTGCTTTACTTAATAGCTCCCTATAGCTCCATGATCATGACGAAGTTGCCAAACCTTTGTGTTTCCCAATTTTCTCATCTTTAAAAAAGGAGATGATGCCTATTTCATATAATCCTGGTCTTAGTTGGAGTTTCTTCAGAAGCTTTTCTTTGGGAAACTGTCTCAGGAAATACCAGTAGAGGAGTGCAGAAGTGAAGCAAAAGATATGGAAGGAATCCAACGAGGGACACAGATTATCAACCTAGCTACTACTGTAGCCAAATGGGACTCGGGGAAGTTGGAGAACTCTGAAAATGTTAAGAACATATGTCTTAGAAATATACTGCCCAGGGATACAGGAACTGTGACTTTTATTCATTACCCGCTGCCATCCACAGGATGAAGGAAAATTAAGTCACCAGCACCTCCAGTCTGCCCTGGGTGGACAAAACAGGCTCTGACAGCCAGAAGAAATAACTGGAGTCAGTTGTTGGCAGTGGGAAGATGGCTCAGACAAATATCAATTAAATGTTTGTTGTCCTGAGATAACTTAAAGAAAGTAAAAACGAAATAGTGTAATTTCTGCCAAAAATTATACCTCATACTCGGTAACTTTTGTGTATCACCTGATTCAATCACAGCTGTGTATCAATCATTCAATTACACCTTACTCAAATGAGTTAAAGTCAGGTTCACATTCTTACATGGAAATGCAGAAAATAGCAATGTTTTATGCATGAATGGAAGGCAATACATGCATACAGTGATGCCTTGTGAACGGGACCAAAGTTTTCCTTAGGAAATAATTCTGAGTTTGTTGTAATGCACAGAAAAGTGTGTGACCAAGATCTTCAAATTCTGTTCCAAGTAGAACAGCTGCAATGATTTTAAGCATGGGACTTTTTATAAAGCAGATGTAACTAAATGTTCATCTAGTGCATTAAAGTATCAGGGATACAGATACATCGTTAGAAACATTGTTTAGGCAGTACAATATAATTACTTGGGGAAAAAAGGCAGCATTGGCACATGAATTGTTAAATATAATGATAAAGAAACATTCTCAGAGACCTTGAGGGAAATTCTAGGATCACACTGTGTGCTTGTTGTTAGTGGTTTAAACCTTCTGAGCTTTGCTTCTCAACTGCAGTCTACCCTCTGAACCCATATCCACTGACAATACATATTTATAGTGTTATCTTTTAAATGCTATAAAATTTATAAATGCACAAGGCACAAGACTTCTGAAACTTACACTACATGGATGATAAAATTGAGATTCCTCACTACAGTACCTCAGTGTCTCAGTGTCTTGACATATCTCTCCTCTCCTCCTTCTCTCCCCACTTCCTTCTCACCTCTCCCTCCTGTTTTTCTCTCTCTTATATAAGCTATATTTATAAATTCACTATTTTTCTAAGAGTGTAGAATTTTTGGAATTTCAAACTCATTATCAAACTCTGGATTGCCGAATTCTCTACCATCTTTTACTTCCTACTGATATCTTGGCTATTTCCATTTTTATTACTTCCAGAAATAATTCCCTTTCACAGTCTAAGGATATTTAACAATTTATTTTTACTGCATGTTGTCTCTAGCTGCAGGAATTTTAATATCGTATTTGTAGTTCACTTTATTTGCTATGTAAGTGACTAATTCACAGAGTCTGCCCACAAATTTAACTGTGATAAATGTGACAAATATCCAGGGGTTATGGAACACACTTGTAATCCCAGCCACTCTGTAGACAGAGGCAGGAGGATTACAAGTCTAATGCCAGCCTAACAATACAGGCAGACCCTGTCTCAAAATAAAAATTTAAATATGTCTAGGGATGTAGCTCAGTGGTAGAGCACTTGCTTAGCTTATGTGAGGTCCTGGGTTCAATCCTCAGTACTGAAAAAAAAAGGGGGGGGACAAGTACAAGGAAGAGATACAGAGAGAGTGAGAGAGAGACAGACAGAGACAGAGACAGAGGGAGGGAGGGAGGGAGGA
The DNA here is from genome assembly GCA_004026905.1 of Hystrix cristata. Taxonomy (NCBI): domain Eukaryota; kingdom Metazoa; phylum Chordata; class Mammalia; order Rodentia; family Hystricidae; genus Hystrix; species Hystrix cristata. The sequence goes on from PVJO010004201.1 coordinate 20,259, forward strand.
GACAGACACAGAGAGGAGAGATTATGAAATGTCTGCAATGCTGTGAGATCCCTCATATCAGCAACTAACTTCTTGGTGGTATGTTATGAAACTTGCCGTCAACTTCCCTAAGGGAATTCTATGAATCCTGTAAAATCTCTTGGAATATTTACATCATCTTCTTTTGAAAGACAGTAAGAGATTGCACAATCCCATCAAGTGACATTAAGACATTTATAAATATTTAAATTATATTATAAATTCTGTACCTTTTGTGATGAGTATATTTGTTGTATACACTCAAATTTTTATTCTTTTCATCAGGTCTGTTGCCCTGTAGAATTTCATCATTTCAAGCCAAATTGTTTGAGGTTTAATTATCAAGGAATATGAACCCAAGAAGATATGTAAATGATACCTAGAAAAACACAGCATTCTCAGAAGGGAGAAGGAAAATGATATGATAGGGCAGGAGACATCATGGCCTCGGAAAGGGAAAGTGAATCATTTCCACAAGAGCAGGAGACAGAGAAAGAGCTAAAATATCAGAGGTCAGTGTTTTTCCTTGCACTCCTCTCATCAAGTTTAAGGAAGGATAGAGAGAAACAGAATTTACCCAAGAGAAAATAAGGTGATTTAAAAGACACTACTCTGAATTGTGAAAGACTGATCAACTTTTTATTCTTAAGATTGCTGTATGTTTTTGTTACATAGCAGGAGCAGGTTTTTTTGGCAGATTTTTAGAAAATTAAGAAGCCACGAATTATTTCATAACTTATTTCACATGTCAAAATCTTGATCCAAGTATGTTTTTATAACATACTCATAGTTATGAAGTATTTTTGTCTGTTTGGTATACCTGCCCTGAAAAGCCCATTCCCTAGAAAGATCCACAGATCTGCATTTTATTTTCCTACATTAGGAATCCTAAGCCTCAGAAGTGATACAAACTATACAAACACATATTTCTGGAGTGTTCATCTAAATATATGGCTCCAATCCCAGCCCAAAACATTTTATGTTTGAATTTTATCGGCATTATCTTCTTTTCCCTCTAGCAGTTATTCCAAATCACTTCACCACTCTTCAAATTTCTTACTGTATCTCCTTCCTTTAGCAAACAAAAATGTAAACCTGATTACTCATAATTCTAAAGCTCGTCTACTGCCTACCGATCTATCTATATTAGCGTTTCTTGTATCTTACCAATACCTAGTCAAAGAAAGAAATATTGCCCTTGTCCATGGCTATTCCTTTTACCTTGGCTTTGATGCCAGTCTGCCCAGGGCCTAAGCTTAGCAGTGAAAGTTTAGCTCCTTTATACTGTTAATTTCTGCTCAACTCTGGCTTCTTCCTTCTACTTATACATATGCTTAAGTTTCTATTGTTAACTGCTGACTTCTTTGATCCTAAAGTCAGCTTCTACTAAACAGAGCACACTTCTTGTCATATTGATGAAATTTTACCTGATGTGATATGACTTTTTTTAATTTTAAAAATTATTCCAGGCCAAGAGTATAATGAGACAATCAGGAAAGACCAAACTTCCAGCAGGTAAATGATATTCAGTGTCAGCATTAATTAAAGAGTGATAAATTCGCAACAACAGTAAGATATAATTTTCCCATTCAGATTGATGGAGATTAAGGAGACTGTTACTACCCAGGCCTTACAGGATTCAGGAAAACAGGTAATATCTATAATATACCCTTAAGGCAATATGAATTTCAGTGGTATAGCCATTCTGGAGAGTAAGCTGGTCATTTACATTAAAAAGTAACACAATCTCTCTCTATATATATATATGTATGTATGTGTGTGTGTGTGTGTGTGTGTGGGTGTGTGTGTTATTTAATCCAACAATTATACTGCTAGTGATTTTAGTAATAATAGTTGAAAAGCCAAATCTAATATTATACTTAAAATACATTTCAGAAAATTTATGATTAATTCATTTTTATTTTGGACTCACAATATTTAGGCACCAAATATGAAGTGATTAAACACTCCACAAACTTTAATTTAAACTCATGCATCTTGAGTATAACATAAAAAAGGGACACATGGGACATGGATGGTGGGAACCGAAACTTAATCCCAATATGCTTACTAGGAAAAGAAAGCAAGAAAACAAAATCATAATAATAGAATTTCTATAAACTTTTAAAGAAGATGAATTGGTATGTTTAATATAAGAATCTTACTGATCGACTAACAATACAATGCTTGGGTTTACAGATAAAATTGGATGAGATTAATTCAGGACATAAATGTCTAATTCTGATTCATTCTCCACCATCATGAAGATATTCATCTGTCACTCCATATTTTTTCTCTTTTGTAAAATGATATTTTGATTCTATTTTAAAGTAAGTTGATTAATAGCTATAAAATAACATTAAAATATGAGAAAAACATCTTACTTGTTAGAATGATGTTGATAGAAACATCTTCTTTGGTGGGATTTTTGAAAGGTATAATGATGGATGATGGAAAACCAATGCACGTGGTCATTTCTGCAGTGTCTAGAGGCTGGGGAAATAGTCCTACTCCAAAGAGGCAGAATTCCCATTCTTCAAACTGTTTGATGACAAATATTAACAACATAATTGTCCTAACTGTATACATTTCATTTGAAACATTAATAAGTATAACACACAAAATTGTGGGCAGGTATGAAAAGTTTTGTTGTTGATATTTAATATGTATTTTTTACCTTTGCTTTTTTTTCCAAATTCCTTTTGATTTTACTGAAAAATCACTCTAAGTGTTTTTATACTGAATAAAATAAGGGCAAAAAACCAACATTCAAATGTGCTACATATTGTGATGCATATAAGGTTATTTAAATAACAGAAAAGTTAATCTTTAATGTAGAACTTTCCAACTTTTGTTAAAAGTTCTTTGAAATCAATTTGTCTAATAAGCTGGGTACTAAACACTGCACAGAGTTTCCAAAATCTTAGGGTGAATTTCAAACACAAACAAGAAAGGTGAATCACAGACTACAGACTTATTTAAAGGAGGTATGTAAAACTGCATGCCATGTATTTATGCTCATCATCAAATACAATACATTTTCTATTATCACCTGAAATGGATAAACAGCTCAAAATTATGTGAAGGAGATTGAATATGGTTATTGTTTTTACCCACATTTCACAAACCCGCAAAACTCTGCTTGAAAATGTTCTATGTGTATTTGTTTATAATTAAAAAAAATGTCTTGAAAACACAGCAGGGTTTTATTCAGTTCTAGATGATCTTATACTTCTGCATTACTTTGTTGATGTTACAGATGAACTGTCCTAATTTATAATTTTTTTAAACTATATAGACGTTCCTAAGTTTAAATACGAATAATAGAAGGAAACTTGCTTAGGACTGCTTCAAATTAGGATAAGTGATCACAGGAAATCCTTAAAATGCTGTTTATCAGTAGGAGTGATTAAAGGCAAATTGTATCTGCATGTTATTTTCAAATGACTGTATTATTGTTAGAATATAATAGCATAATATGAATTTACTACACTTTTAATTAGTACATACTAATTTGATTTTACATAACTGACTGACAAATGAAACCCCTTTACTTTAAAGCCATTGAGAATGACCCAAACTACAAAAAGGCCACGTTCCATATTTCTTCAAGTGGTTTGGAACACTGGATTTTCTATGTTGAGCTAAATCCTGCCTTTTTTTTATTTTGTGAAAACATAAAATTTTACAACGAAATAATAACAATAGTTAATAAAGTGTGTATCATTATCTTCAAAGTAGTTACTCAGTACAAGAGTTTTATACCGAAGAAAAAGATAATATCAGAGAACTTTCTTTCCAATGAACTAAGATAAACTAGTAGTACTGCCATTTTTGGACAATGCTAGCTCACAGTTGTTATGGCATTGATTAAATTAGCCACCTGGGCTCCAAAAGGAAAATTAAAAAATAACCCAGCAAAGTGTATATTAAAAAGGGTAACATTTTTAGCTCATATTTATCTAGGCCTTGCTAAAGGACAGACAGTACAATTTTTAAAGATCCAATTCTGAAGCTCCTAAAAGAGATAAAAGATAATTGGCTTGCCCATGGAGCAGGGCTCGACAGAATTAACAGAATTCAGAATCAACAGAACTTTCCATAGATACAGGCTGCCAAGATCCTGAACTTACAATATTTCATGTTGTGATGTCTTAGTTTAATTTCAAGACTCAAAATCTACACAACAACTTGAGTTCAAAGTCAGTTTTTAGAATGCAGGGTTCTTCACATGGATCTAAACCAGAAACAAATGAAGTAGATTATTCGCCACAGCTGTTTCCCTCAGTTTAGCCAAGAGATAAAGCTGGAATTTAAATTTATTCTATAAGCACTTCCATTAGTTGATTTTAGATAATCAGCTACTCGGTTGGGCATGTCAGTTCAGATAGATTTAAACATTTAAATCCAGAGAGGGATATAAATCTATATGGGTTTCCTTCTAAAGGTAAAAAGTTCATCCAAAGTCTCAGATGTGGAAAAAATAAACTCTCAAGCTTTATTTTTAAAACGTGTTCCTAGATACCTGCTCATACATAATATACACTGTTTTTTCAAAAGTTCACTCAGTTAATACTTTATGATGCTTTTGCTTGCAGAAGACATCAACTGGATAAATTAAAGAGGAAGACCTGAATCATTCAGAGGTAAAAAGGGCAAGAACAATACAAAGGTTAGAGAGATTAAAAATGTTGAAGAGGTCTTGACCCAGTAGTAGAAGAGAAGAATTATTGATTCAAGTATAACTATAAATTAATCCTTAGAGATTTGCTACAGCTTGGGAGGGGATACTCAGAGTGCCTGAAATCAGCTTATTCATAAAAGAATTGAGGTGATTGCTTATGTCTTTGAGTTCTCATGTGTTTGATAGAGAATTTAACTTTCAACTTCCAGGGCTGCTGAACCTATGCATGCACGCTGCAATGGGCTGTTTATATCACTGAAAGCTCTAAAAGGTTCATCATTACTGTAGACTATTCTAAAGCAATTAATATGCCAAACTGACAACCATGCTGTTGATATGTAAGACTATCCTTATATTGATACAATTTCCATCAGAAATGTGAGCAACTGAAGTGCACCCAACAATTAAGATTTGGGGGCTGTAAGCCTGATAGGAAGCAGTTCTTTAAAAGCTAGGCCTTGTTAAATTTACTTAAAAAAAATACTACCCACTAGTAATATTATTTCCCTCTGCACGAGGATTATTGTTAATTTCCTTTAATAGCTTTGAGAGTCAAACATAAACTTACAGTTTTGTTTCAGGTCATGTTATCATCTAGTAAATTTAACAGTCTCCAAACTTTTTTTTCCTAAAAATATACTACAATATATTTTTGGAGAAGAGGATACTTCAGTCTTCCACAGAACCTGCACTGACACAGGGATCCCTGCATTATATTTGTTCCCGCTGACACTCAGATATAAGGCTTTTGTGACTTCTTCAGTGTCCTCTAGAATGTCAAGTACAATTCCCTATTTATGTTCCCTCCCATCAACATTTGAGGGAGAGAATATTATAATAAATGTAAAAATATGTAAATTTTAATTAGCAGTAAGAAACTTATACTTACTTATGAATATATAAATTATTGTTATAGTTACATTGGTCTTGGAAAACTGTAAGTAGCTGTGAAAATTAGCCATGAAGATGATAGTAGAAATATGCATTTTACTAAGGAGCTCATAGTTTATTGCACAGTCCTATGGTACATACCAAGCTACCAACCAGGTACCTAACAGATAGCTTTGGCAATGTCAAAAGAAATGAAATATTTCTAAGCATAGACACAAGACACATTTTTAAAAATGTGCACTAACATTTTTCCCTTTACCCTAATATATCAACACTCAAAATGTGACCTGCTGGTCTATACACTATGAGTTTGAATTATCTCTTTTGAGATAACGAAAGAAACCAGTTACTCTATTACAATATAATGAAGGTTTTATTATCTTACATAATCAAATGCTACATTGAATTTAGTCCTCAGCTCAACCTTTTACAAGGTTCTGGATCTTAATTTCTCTGTATTTCACACTTCTAATCTATAAAATAGTGCTTTTAACAATACTTCCTTTATAGGACTGTGATGAGAATGAATGGAGATAATTATTAGAAATATATAATATATATGTATATATATATGGCACTTAGTGATGCTCAATGATTTTTTAAAATTATTCAGGCACACTATACAAATAAAATGAAATTGAGAAAGTAACAGTATTTGCAAGACTTCATTCTACATGTTCATACTTTCCATGTAAATTTAAATAATAAAATTAAGTCAGAAAATTAACATACGTACAAATGTTTGGAGATTTACATTAAAATATTGATGTTTTAAATCTGAGCATATACTTGCCATCATTGAAGATGTCTAAGGATATAAAAGTACCTTATTTAGGTACTTGTACATAGATAATATATATTGTATTTTCAAATGTATATTTAACTAATGATTGATAATGAATTTCTTTTACTTGGAAAGATGTCAAATGTATGAATTGGATTTACTTACGTATTGATTTTGAAATTTCATTAGTTTGACTTAGTCCAAGAATATCCTTGTCATACCTGAGCACAGGAGAAGATGATACTAGTTTCATGACCAGCTCTTCCAAGTGCAGAAGGATAAAAGCAAACTGATACTTCTTTGGTGGAGTGAGGAAGTATAATCAGCTGTGCAAATTCAGAAAGAAGCAAAGCGAAACAAAAGTCAACACCTTTCTTTCAAGTGGCATCTTCGTGTGCTAAGTAAATGCAAGTTTGATATTTGTGTGAAAAATGTATGACCTCACACATCTTATTTTTTTCTCAGTAAACCTTCTCTGTGCATACTAGTAAAAGGGCCCATAAGTGGTTCTTATGCCATGATCTTCCCTCAGACAATGTGAACTGAATCACTGTGTAAAAGGAAGTCAGGTCAAAAGCTGGATTATATCCTCTTAAGTCCGCAGAAATATGGATTTTAATTAAGAGCCCATGGTTTATTTATCATTCCATGGTACATGTCAAGCTACCAGGAGCCTAACCTGTAGCCCTGGCAATGTTAAAAAACGAACTATTTCAAAGCATAGATGGAAGACGTGTTTCTTTAATGTGCACTAAAGTTTTCCTCTTAATTTTATTATATACACACTCAAGGTATGACCTGCTGATATGTACATTATGAGTCTGAATTATCTCTTTAGAGACAGTGAAAGAAACCAATGACTCTATCACAGTATAATGAAAGCTTGAGTATTTTATGTAATCAAAAGGCTACACTGGAAATAATACAGTATCTGATATCAGCACTTACAGAATAATAGAATAAGTGGTACATGTCTGAAAAGCAAGTCAATTATTTTATACTGATATATTTTCAAAATAAACCCTGAAGAAACAAAATTACAAGTTAGTAGCATCATTCAATCCTTGTAAAATAGAGCATCTGGTGTTCAACAAACTGCAATAATGACCACAAAATGCAAATGCAAATTTACTTTTATAGCTACAATATTCACCCCCTGATTAAATATGTATGGTTTATCTACAGCAAATAATTTTATCTCAGACTGGCCTTCTCTTTAATGCATCCAATGTTTGGAGTTTATCGGTTAATATATGCTTTAGAAATGTAAATTAGTTTCATTATTAGCCTTACCAAAAAAATTGGATTTTACATATGCTTTCAAGTTAGCAAATACGAAAAATAGTTTATTTTCTCTATAGATATACATAAGGATGCAGATACGTCTCTGCATACACACACATGTCTTTCTCTATAGAGAGACAAATTGAGAAAGAGAAAGGGAAGGATGGAAAAAGGAAATAAGACACTAAATTAACTTGGGTTTTAATTCTACTTAAATAAAATAATTTACTAATCACCTAGTTTAATGCTTTAGCCTCTATATTCTCAAATTGCTCTTCTATAAACATATGATATAGGCACGTGGTAGAAACTGAACTAGTGTATACAATCAATTTAAAATTTTTATTTATACCTAAAATGCACTAGAATTCATGAAGAATGTATCTCCCAAAAACACAAACATCATTGTTAAGAATTTAATTTCAGTTACTATACTAGTTTGTGTAATGGGATATAATGAATGTGTTCAGTGTAGGACTATTTTGGAATGTTAAATATTTTGTCACGAGCCTCATCATATAACTAGTTGTGATGTATGGATTTACACTGAATCCTAGTTCAGGAGGGAAAGATATTCTTGTGACAGTTGAGTGAACCAAAATTCCTATGAGACAACAGGAGAATAATATGATTTTAAAACATACAATTTGAAGCCACGTCTGGTGGCACACACCTGTAATCCCAGCACTCAGAAGGCTGAGGCAGGAGGATTGCTACAAATCTGAAAGGCCAGCACGGGCTACATAGCAAGGCCCTGTCTCAAAAAACAAACAAACGAAAGAGAGATGTAATGTGAAGTATTTAGATTAAAGTGACCGGAAAGGCCTACAGTTTACCTTCAACTGAACAGTAAAGACATAGGAGAAAAAATAGGAACAAAGAAAATGTGACAAAATACTAATAAATTATAAACCAAGGCAGGAGGTATAAAGTTATATATTGTAGTCTTCTTTTTTATTAACAAAGAAGATTTATTGGTACTTTTAGATAAACATAACAATCACATTTTTCATAGTTAATTTGTACCTGTATGTGATACAACTTTTTCTCCCCTTCCCTATGCCTCCCCTTCAACTCCTCTTCTCCTTATTTACAAAAGTTTTATTTACATTTTCCATTTTTTCTCTTTTTCTTTTCTTTTCCTTTTCCCTTCCTGCCTTTCCCTTCCCCCCTCCCTAGTTCTCCTTCCCATTTGAATATTTTCTTTCCTTTTCACAATAAAGTATACTACAAAGCTACTCTGATAAAAACAGCATGGTACCAGGGGAAAAAAGACCCAAGGATCAATGGAACAGGTTAGAAGATGCAGAAACAACCCCAAACACACTCAAATACTTCATCTTCAACAAAAGAGCCAAACACCCTCACTGGAAGAAAGACAGCCTATTTGAGAAATGGTGCTGGAAAAACTGGCTTTCCTCATGCTGAAAACTAAAACTAGACCCATGTCTCTCACCATGTACTAAAATAAAATCAAAGTGGATCAGAGATCTAAACATTAAAACAGAAACACTAAATTTGCTGGAACGTAGAGTAGGAAGAACTGTTGAAGACCTAGGTGTAGGCAATGACTTTATGAATAAACCTCAGGAAATATTACAAAGAATCAATGACTGAGATCACTTCCTATTAAAAAGCTTTTGCACAGCAAAAGAAATCACCAACAGAGTGGGACAAAAAAACACAGAGTGGGGAAAAATTTGTTGCCAGCTGCTCCCCAGGCAAAGGTCTAACATCTAGAATATATAAAGAACTCTAAAAAAAAATCAGGCTCCCTAAATTTAAAGACCCAATCAAAAAATGGGCATCTGAAGTGAATAGACACTCCTCAGATGAAGATGTACAAATGGCAAATAAATATATGAAAAATGTTCAACATCACTGGTCATTCAAGAGATGCAAATTAAAACAATGCTAAGATTCCATCTCACTCCAGAAAGAATAGCTATTATCAAGAAATCAACCAATAACGAATGCTGGCAGGGCTGTGGGGAAAAATGAAACCTCCTCCAGTTTGGAGATTCCTAAAAAACTACAATTAGAGATTCCATTTGACACAGCTATTCCTCTGCTTGGTATCTTCCCAGAAAAATTAAAAACATCATACCACAGCGATATATGCACGACCATGTTTATATTATATTATTCTTTCAAGTTATTTGTATTTGAAAATATCGAGAATATGTAGTTACAATGAACCAAGTTTTTATATCATTATTTGCCTTCATAAACAATTTATTCTTATTTATTAAAGTATTTCTGAATAATAGTATTTTACAAATTGTACTTTTGCAAACACTATTCAATGGAAGCTAAGTGTAAAGTTTGTGTATACATACACATATATATGCACATATATTTGTATGAATATACATATTATTTATATATTTTTAAATTTTATTACATGTTATTTTCCATTTGCTATCATTTCCATTTGTTATCCACTTATTAAGGTATGCCGTTATTTTGTATTACTGAATAGCATTTTATATATAACTTTTAATTTTTTTCCTAATACTATACTTAATTACATATTCAGTGTTCAATGTTTGATAAATAAGTAAAAGGATGAATGGAGTAAAGCCAGGTGTGTTGCTGAATGCCAGTAATCCCAGCCCTCTTGGAGGCTGAGGCAAGAGGAGTTCAAGTTTGAGCCCAGTCTGGACAACTTAGCAAATTAGCAAGATCCTGTCTCAAAATAAAAAATAAAAAAGGCCAGGGATGTAGTTCAGTGGAAAGGCCCTACATTCAATCCCCAGTACTGCAAAGCAGAGAGGTAGGTAGGTAGATAGATGTAGAAAGCTATGGATGGAAAGGATAAAAGAGAGTCCATCTCATTAAGATGGACTGAAATATATTTGTTTTCCTTTTGACCATAGATTAGGTTCTTCTCTAAAAGCAGAGCTATAACGGATATGAAAACGCAACTTACTATTGTTACTACTGTTATATATAAACTACATCCTGAATCCCAGGTTCCGTATAACTTATGGAAAATATGGTGTTGAATAATGCAAGCATGAATGTACATTTTAATAATTTTTCAAAGATCGAGGTGTATACACTAATTTTAGCAATAAGATAATTAATGATTTTAATTTGAGACATTATAACCATTAAATAATTTTAGAGCTGGGCATGGTGGCACATGCCTATAATCCAGGCGGAAGGATCACTACAAACTAGAGGCCAGCCTAGGCGACATAGTGAGTTCAAGGCAAGCCTGAACTAACTACATAGTGAGCCTCTGTCTCAAAACAAACAAAAAGGAAGTAATTTCATATCATGTTATATTTTGCAATCAGTGATTGCCAAGAGACAGGAGTTAAAATGTAAAGAAATCCAAGTGTAAATTTGTTAAACAGTCACTTAATACCAAATAATAAAGCCTTAAATATCATATCTGCTAGCAGAACTCTGTGATTTACTGTAAGGTCACATAATGAAAATAAACTGTTGGAATTATGTTTCGTATTTTTTTTTTCCCAAAGCATTGTCTTGCTTTGTTGCCCAGGCTGGCCTTGAGTTTGTGGGCTCAAGTGATCCTCCTGCTTCGGCCTCCACAGGCATGTGCTACCCTGCCCAACTCAGAATTATCAATTTGATGTTTACCTGAATGTGTGTGGTTTCACATTCACTGCAATTAATCGGGTCCTACGCTTTGGAAACAGATAGATATGTTAAACCATAGTACCTTATTCTGTAACTTGAAGGAAGGAGAAAACTAGTTTAGACACATTGTTTTGCCTATAGTCTTTGTCAGGGCCTAAAGATGAGAAATTGAGGTAGAGGTAGGAATAGAGGAGGTGGGGCAGACCTGTTAGCACTGTCCAGAAACATGGAAACCGCGACAGGTTTCTGAAGAAGGGGCAGAGAAGACTGGTCCCTTGGGACACCGGAAATATACAACGACGGTTGAATTAAAGTCATATTACTGGGAAACTATTGCAAAAAACTGATTATTAAAACAGTCGGAAATAAAATACAACCAATGTACAGGTACAAAATAAAGGTGATGAATGTAACGATTATATGTACATTGTACCAATACATGTTCTTAGTTAAAAAAAAAAGTAATAGGAAGTAAGGAGATAGATCTTTTTGAAATGAGAAGAGGATCAAGAGATGGATTGAGGGAGAAAGGGAGGGGAGGGAAAGGGGATAAAAAAATTGAGATGTGTTATGTACATGTACCAACTTCCCACAATAAATGTAATCATAATTTACTGCAAATATGTACTAATAAAAAATTTAAAACATAAAATTTAGTGATAACGAACATCATTTTAGCATGCATACTTTCAAAATTTTACATTAGCATATTGTTTTCATGATAGTATGAAATTCATGGGGAAATTTATATAAAAGTACATTTTTAAATTTTAAAGATCTAAAATCTTACTAATAATCAAAATGATAATATTCCACAAGTGTTCTAACACCAGAATTACAAAATGCTGTAGTACCAGTAGGTTTCTGAATGTACTTACTGGTGACGTTCTGCTAATTTCCAGGACAAAATTTCCAGGATTACTGTTTGTTACTTGCAATTCTAAAGTTTCGTGTGTAGGATTATATAAGGGAATGGTCTGAATGACATGCCTAGGAGGAAAAAGAGAGTAAAGTTGTTGGTATTTACAACGTTGTTCAATGATAATTCCATAAACTTGGTCAATATAGTTGAATTGTATCCCCACAAAAGATACGTTGACATATAATAATTGTACATCCTTATAAGGTATAGTGTTGTGTTTTGATTGTGTAACAAACATCAAAAATAAAATAGATTTTACTCAAAAAAGATTACAAAATAAAATGCGATCCTTCGTCTATACTTGCCAACTAGTTGAAATGACTTATAAAGTTCTGTAATATTAAAAATGTTGAAGTTCTAACTCCCAGTACCTCCATTATCTCAGAAGGTGATATTATTTCTTATCTGGAACATATATATATATATATATATATATATATATATATATATCGAGTTAAAGTAAACTGAACTCATACTGGAGTAGGGCTGTCAATCAAGCAGGATGACAGCCTTTATAAAATGGCCACATAAAGACACTTCAAAAGAAAAAAAAAGAAAAAAAGACACTTGAAATGTTCAAGTAACAATGGAGAGATTGGAGTGATGTCTGTACAAAGGAAGAGGAGCCAAAAGTTAATGGCAGCAACTAGAAGCTAAGAGAGACAAGGAGGAGCCTCTCCCACAGGCTTCAGAAGAGGCATGCCCCTGGTGACACTCTGATTTTGAAATCCACAAATGTAAGACAATACATTTATATTTTCTTAAGCAACTCAAATCATGGCGCTTGTTATGGTAGCCCTAGGAGGCTAATGTAATGACTTTTCTGAGTCTCAAAAAGAGTTATGTAGTGAATATAGAACATTTAGATAAATTAAATAATGCCTGATTCTGTATTACGGAGACAAAATGTTATTCCATATTGAATATTTTAATACAGTTTGAGGAGCAATGTTTATTCAGTATTTTATAACTTCTAAATCCAGCCAAAAGTGCTAACATAGTCTAGTTTTCTCGTAAGTCATATAATAGAAAACTATAAATAAAATGTTCTCCAACCAGTTGTTTGTGCTACTGTAAGAAAATAAACAAATTGTTCAAATATCATTGAGAAGCAAATCTGATGCAAAACTATGGATTTTAACTACATTTAGTAATTTATATTTCAGCTCAGAGTCCCATGATTTTAACATTTTCTCCTGCTTAGATCAGTTTCAAGAACAGCTGGTGATGAATGGAAATTGAAGTGTTTATGTCTGGCACCTTCACGTTTGTTTAAACAATCAAGTTGCAAGTACATGCCTTGGATTTGGTGATGAATAGTGTAGAAAATACACTAAATGAAGATGATCTGTTCTCCTATTTCTATTTTCTTGGTTGACAAGTTGCTCATATACTGGAGATAAAAATTTTAAGGGGAGTAAAAGAAAGCTCCCAATTTCCTAAATTCAAATTATCATCTCTCTAAAACTGTATGTACACCTCTGAAATTTACTTCAAATATAATCAGCATTTCAATCTCAGGCTGAAGCAGGATATTACTTCACATAGTGTGGCACAAGCTCCCTTTACGTTTGTTTATAGCAAATACATTTTCCAGATATTTGTGAACTGGCATATCGCTTTTTAGATAATCTCTGTCTCTCATTGTCTGTGTTGATTATGCAACAAAACTCAATTGACATAAAAGATAAAATCAAAATAGTTTCCATGTAGCAATAAAACAAAATTGAGAAAATTAAGAACATTTCTTTAGCGCTTTAAAATCTAATTTTTGGCAGACTCTTGGGTATTTAATCGTAAGGAATCAAATACAGGATTTTCAGACAACCTTCTTCTGGGAAATACATATTTACTTAAGTATTGTTGTTATTAGTATTTTGATTTATATCTCATTTCACTATCAGGCATTTTGATATAAGATCTTATAAATTTAAAAATTTGTAACAGAAAAATTGGCAACTGTCAATTATAATTTGCAGAAAACATTTAATGTTCTCCCAAAGAGGATCCACATTCAGTCAAAATGAGTGTCACAGTTGTTCTTATCAAATTGAAAACTAAGATCTGTATCCATTAGTCTCATTTATTAATATGCAAAATGATTTTAATGTGTGGAGAAACCTATGGTTTTGAATCAGTACTGGCAGAGGGCCATTTTACAGTAAGTTTACTCACTCCCTGAGAATGGCAAAGATAAATATGGCACACTATCAGATCTATTAGTGGTGGCTGGAATAAGGTTGAGTAACAAGACGAAGGAGAGAATAGGAAGGGTCTCACAAACCAAAACATAACAGGCTGGAGAGCTTATTTATTTGTGCATTTGTTTTCAAGTAGAAGTATGACATCACACACATGCGTACACGCACACACACACACACGTAAACTGGTTGGAAAATGAACTGTAGTAAGAATAGGAGAGAGGCACAGAGACTAATTATAATCATTGTGGTATAATGATCTAGTTAAAAGAATGAGGACCTTAGCAATAGAGCTTTGAGAAACAGTCGTTGGGAAAGAGAATGCAAATTGGCTGAAGTCTGTGTTTGACAGCAGGAGGGACAAGGAGAAGGAGGGCCTGTAGTAAGACCCATAGAGCATGTAAATGGCCCATTGCTGAACTGTCGGACTAATTCCATAAGTAGCAAAGCAGGGGTATTATATGCTAAAACGGAAGCCAAACACAAAAGGACACATTTGTACAATTTTATTTTTATGTAATATCTAAATAGATATAGACAGAAAAATATTAGTATTTTCCAGAGTCTGTGGGGAGGGTGCACATTGTAACAAATGCCTGATGGATATAGAGTTTCTTTTTGGAGTGATGAAAATGTTTTAGAAATTAATAGAGGTGGTGGCTGCACAACAGTACAAAGGCAATAAATGTCTCTGAATTGTCTGTTTTAAAATAGTTAATTTCATGCTGTTTGTATTTTTGCTCACAAAACAGAAACACAAAGAGAATAAATATGGCAAGTAACATCACCACATTTGATATGAGTAGGTAATGATCATGATGCTCCCATTTCAAATAGTGTGTGTGTGTGTGTGTGTGTGTGTGTGTGCAGCTGTGTTTTCTAGGTTGTCGAATAAAATAGATTTCTGCAATGTGAGGACACTAAACGAGATAAAGTACACAGCAGGGAGCTTTGGCTGAGAGATTAAGAGTTTGTAGCACATTTAATTAAATATCTACCATGCAGATAGAAGCATGAGTCTGAAGTTCAAGAAGGGTTACAGCTGGAGCTGCAGCTCAATGCCAAATAAAATGTATTTGGTCCAAATTGTACAAGAAAAATATTCATAATTATAGCTTGAATAGAATCTGATTTTTATTTATATTTCTTTATAAATAAAACAATGGTTTTCCAAAATAAAATTAAAATTGAAGTTTGGTCAATGCAAGTTGTAATTATGAAATAAAGCACACTTTATTTCAAAACACTAATAAACACATGAAAAACAGTGTTAGCTTTCTAGAGATTAAAATCAATTCCACTGCAAAGGATTGATATAACTTGATGACATTTGAAATGGGACTGATACAGAAAGCAAGAAAGTCTGTGATTGCCAGTGAGCCACGTAGAAAAATAAAGAGAGGTGCTTGGTTCATTGTCCATCCAGTAAAAAGCTTTTTGAATTTAACTTAATAGTTTCTTATGTGCTAGTTTTCCAATATATTAGAGATGAGGACTGTAGATCATAGATGCATGTATTGAGGACTGTTGATACATATAACATTTAGGAACAAAATTATATTTCTTAAGAGCTTATGATGTTATTACTTGCTCTGTGAGTTCCATGTTTCTCCACAGTCATGACAAACTGTTTCATCAAGACTGCTTCAAACTTGTTCAATAAGAGTAGGACGAGGAAATTTAAAATACGAATAATGAAAAATAAAAATGGTAATTTAATATGAACCAAGACATAGCATCTTTAAAACTAGTTACAGTATAAAGCATACATAGACACTGTCCTGTTGTTGTCAACTTCTTTCAGGTTTTAAGTGCCTTCAAAATAGAAAAAAAAAATAATAAGCAGATGATACAGAATCCAAGTGATGAGAAAATAAAATAATCATGAACCACTGGGAAGTATGCACTTACTATAAAATTCATAACCCAAAATATTCCTCTAATTTGTAAAAGGATTGGAAAATAAAGTTGAGTTAATCTGCATGAATGCAAAAAGACAGATGTTGAAGGAGAAGGCAAAAAATTAAAATCCACCCACAAAACATAGGTGTAGGAACAATGAAGTGAAATGATAGAGATGGCATAATTCAAGAAAGTTCCAGAAACTGGAAGTTGTAAAGTTTCCTTATCACGAGCTTCCCATTACACATTAAAAAGGTGCAGCAAGACATGTTAAGGACACTGGATGCAATTATAAATATTACAAACTTCCAAAGAAGATAAGGATAAAGAATGAGCTGACTGAAAAAAAAGTTCTTAGCAAATATTTCTAGTATCATGCCTCCTGATTATCACAGGTATGATTTTGATAAAAATAAATTATTGACAGATACAACTTTAAAAAAGGTTAGCACTATTTAGTTGAAAGAAAAAAATCAATGATCATAAAACTGAAGCAAAGATTTTCACATAACAAACCTTTATTAATAACTTTCATATATGATTTACATATATTACAATAAGAAATATATATAAAATTAAAATATATTAACTATGTAACAATATGTTTTACCAGGTCTCTCCCCCCATCCCTCAACTTCTGCATGCTTACTCTTAATCATTCATTTGAGACCTTCAGATGATTTTCCTTGGGTCCTGGGACCTCCTAAATCTTTCAGAGAGTAGAAGTGCTGGGGAAGTGATACCTCACCCCATAGCTGCTTATAGTGACTAGTATGGAAGTTGAAAAGCTCTCAGCATGTTTAATAGTTATGTATCATATATTTCAAAAAGCTAAAAGACAAGGTTTTAAATGCTCTCACCATAAGTGATAAATATTCGATGTGATAGCTACACTCATTAGCCTGATTTGAACATTCTACAATGTACCAAAATAGCACATTTGCAACATATATCTAATTACTATTTGTCAACTTAAAATAAACATGAAATAGAATAGGGGTAAGACTATGAGAAACAAACAGAAAACAGCCCGTTTACTTCAAGACAGGGCAAACACTTAAGATTTCTTTTAAATTCCTGATCTCCCTGCAAGATCAGTCTGGGATTGTACCTATAATCACATCTGTGCCTAGCTTCTTCAGTTATCTTACTTTCCGTATTCTACTGATTTCTCTGAAATCACTTCTTAACCAATCACTTACAGTCATTTTTGGCCCAAGATCTAGTATTGGAATAATTTAACACTCTTTTGGTGAGTCAAGAGAGAGAAATTAACTAAGAGGCACTGATTTGTCCACTGGGGCACATACAGTACTCTTTAAAAGTTAATTATGATTTCTTTACTCCTGTTCATCAGCAACAAATTTGGTGCCAGACATGTAATAAGAATTTGACCACTTAAATAGGAATGATCATAATGTCAAGGGAATATGGTGTTAACCAAATAACCATGTATATACAGTTGCCCATTGCCTACCTTCTACTTTTGAGTTAACTGAACTTTCATTTGTCACCCATGTTTCCTACTAGACCCTGAACTCTTGTCCCCAAGGCTAAGCATGCACAAGCATGTGTGCATGCACACACACATGAAAGAACATGCCCCAATTCACAGATTTTCCTGGGAAATCCACCAATGTCAGTGAGACTACTTTCAGGTTAGATACCACTGACCATTTTCCCTTGCTTGTCCAACTTTCACTCTTAAGATTCTGTTTACATCTGATTTCCCTTCTTTTATTCTATAAACATTCTTTTTATGTTTGATTTTATGAGATGGAACATTGCAGATTTCTGAAATGGAACCATTCCACTATTGCAATTAGTCCCTTTTCCTCCCTTTCAACAATTCTTTTAATTCTTTACTTACTAAGCCCTGGTTTGTCTTTGTCAAGATTTCCACTAGAATATATTTTTCTTATTTTAAAACATATCGTTTTATATTAGCTTTTTTCTTAGATATAGTAACTTTCTATTAAGTAGAACTTACTTTCCAAGGTCACAGTACATTTCTGGTATTTCCTTTCTTTTTGGAAGTTCAGTAGTCAATTTCAGTAAACACCAGAACTCTTCACCCATTTCAGGCTGAAAAATAATGCTGGTGAAGACAAATATGTAAAATCTTGTTAGTGGTTTTAATTTGCAAAATAAATTTTGAAGAAAAAAAATCTCAAATCGGTAGAAATAGTTGCTTTCAAATACAGAATTTGACAACTACATTGTGATGTATTCTATACTTATGGTGGCCATCATTTTAAATTTTCCCTTTTTGGTGATATAATCGGTTAATTATTCAAGAAAAACATGGATGTCATTAACATCTATTTAATAAATGTGTTGAAATAATAGAAAACATTTAAAGATGAGTATTTTAAATGTTCCATGAGATTAAAAAAACAGAAAAGTCCTGATTTTTAACTGTCATTACATGAAATTTAGTTTGTTGAATTCTAAGCATGTGCACGTTCAGGTTCAGGCTGTTAACTGACATATGGCTCTGGAGCACTTTCTGGATAATCAGCATGTGCTCAGTTCTGGGAGCACAGAGCTTACGGTAGTCTCAGTGATAACTGGGCTAGCATCTCAGCTCTACTACCTTTTATTTATTTATGAGCTGTAATAAAAATATAGTGAATGTTAATAGCAGCACAATTCATAACAGCTACATCTTTGAAATGCCCTATATATCCACCAACAGACAAATGGATAAAGAAAATGTGGTATTCATACACAATGAAGTGCTACTCTGTCATAAAGAAGCACAAATTCGAGTCATTTGGAGGAAAATGCTTGTACCTTGAAACCATAATGTTAAGCAAAATAAATCAGACACATAAATTTAACTATCGCATGGTTTCTCTTACATGAGAAACACAAAGTATAAATAATTTAATGAGCAAAAAAGAAGACAGATAATAAACAGAAAGATAGAACTTTGGCAAAAGGGAACAGTACCAAAAGATGAATGGGGGAGAAGAGAGAAAGGGGACATAAAAAGAAACAAGATGTGCTATGCAGATGTACCAACTCCCTAAAACGAATGTAAATATTATGTATTGAAAACATGTACTAATAAAATGAAAATTTCTAAAAATTACAATAAATGAAACATTGGCCTTAATCACCCTCAGAATGCTCTCTGTTGCTTCAAATACATTTATCCTATTGTTTTTGCCATTCTCTTAAGCAGTTCTGGAATTCTTCTTTCACGAGTGTCTTTAGTTCCGCTGTCATGGCTGCTCCATCCTGAATCAATCAAAAATGTTTACTGTGTATGGTCATTTTGACTTTGGGGAGGAGCCGGAAGTCACGTAGTGCCAGATCTGGTGAATAAGGTGGTTGAGGATACACCTTAAAGTTCATACATGCCTACCTTTCCCTTGGATGGCCCTCAGCAGCAGCATTCATCATATATTTGATCTCACCTTATAAAGGCACTCACATAACTTGGATATTAGCATTGAAACAAATAAATTTATTTAGATAAATTTTCCAGTTAGTCATTACCATATGGGCCATGTTTTTATGTGTACATGCATATGCATATGTAATATAAAGACAGTTTTTCAAAATTATCATGCTATAAGCATATCTGTCATTAAATTGCCAATATTTGTGTATGTGTTAAAGTGTATGCATATATAAGTTTTCAGTATGGCATAACATCTGTAACTTTTTGATATCCTCCAAGTGAATGATTTATATTTACTTGAGAAAAAATATAAAGAGTAATTTTCATCAAAAAAATAAAAGTTCATATCTTAGTCCTCTTGGAATCATTTTCATTTCTTGCAGTTATTGCACTCAGAGATATTTACTAAAAAAGTAAAGTGAAATGGGAAGTCAAAAGAGAAATTTAGGAATCTGATATGCTAACAATAATTTAGCACTGAAGCAAACAAAATTCACCCTAAATTAATACATTTTATCATAGATAGTTCTATTAAAGCATGCAACAAAATAATTTTAAAAGCACAATTTCAAAAGATGAACAAAATACTGTACAATGCCACCGTCAAACCATACCTTTCTTCTTTATACCCCACAGCTGCTGGAGAATACCATACAATGTAGTTAACACATTCTAATGGAGTCAGTGTAAGTTTTTGGAGTCCACTCAGGGCAGGATTTGTTAATACCACATCTATGTGAACAATTTCATCTTTTGGATTAGAGATAGGTATTTCAATGCAACTGGTCTCCTAGAATTACAAAACAAATACATAATCAGCTTTTAGTGTAAACACAGTTATTGTTCTATAGAAGAAAATGTAAAGAAAATTATTATAAAATATAAGGTATTTTTTCGTCCACTGAATATATCTCATATGTTTTCCTTTATTAGTCTTGGTAAACGGTAGCACTGTTTTTAACAATACATACTGTATGGAGATCCAAGAAACTAAAGCATAAGAACACTATTTGTAAAATTACACTGACAATATATTTTCCTCCAGTATCATTATTACTATGAGGTACATTTGTCAGTGTTTCCTTTGGCAGTAATTTGATGATAGTATCATATCATGGAGTTTACTGATTTTTCTAGGCAACTTGACATTTTATAAAACATGTATTAAAACTTAGCTTCCTAGGCTGTTTACAAGGGTCAAGCAAATCAAACTCTAAAGGGAGGAAATGTGTCAGGATAACAAGATACCATCAATTCTGTCCTAGAAATTTTGCCTAAGGCTAAAGATAGAAAATTGAAATGAAACATTTTGGCCTAATAATTTATCCTGGCATACTACTCAGATAATTTTCAGAGACGATCAAAGTCAGTTCAAGAAAATGCTACAGAGTCTTCACAGGAGCAAAAATACTAGAATCTAAACCACTGATTCTCCAAAATGTTTTAATCACAACCCGAAATAATCCAATTGACACTAGACTCCTGTGAATATATACACATGACAAAAGTTTTACAGAACAACCCATGTTGTTACTATGTGAGATATTCTTTGACACATTCTGTTATCTTCTTTTCTATTCTATTTCTTAAAACTGGTACAAGTGTTGATCCACTTACACTTTGCAACTTGTGCATTAGACGTTTAGATCTTGGCCCACAGAGGAATAAAATACTGGAATATCAAACTCTTTTAGGTCTTATCCTCACATGTAAGCTTTCAACACAAAGCAAACTTACTTTAAAGCTACTTTCTCTGTGATGTACACTCCATCTAACAGAAACAAGCTCTCATGTTATGAAGGAGTTACAACATTCTATGGTTGGTTGGCTCTTAAGTGTAGGTAATGGAGACAGAAGGTTGCAGGCACTTCTGTTGCAACTCTTCTTTGGCACTGTTACCATATCTCTGGCAAGTACCAATGATGGACCACTTTGCTCTTTTCCAGAAGGTATGGACACATCCTCAAAGTGCTGCAAAGAGCAGCCTTCAGACAGCAATCTTTGAATACTCAGAGCTACTGGCACTATGATATTTTGGAATCTCCAGAATCTAATTCTCTGGAGTTTTGAAAATAGCAATAGATCCAACAGAAATAAATGTTTCATTGTAATCAAAAGTTTTCTATTAATGTCCTGTATTTTGAAGATGTATAGAAAATACTTCAAATGTAACCATATTATAAAAATAATTTTGACATTTCCTTAAGGTTTGAGTACTATTTTCTTCCAAATTTAAACAGTATGTGATACATATACCAGCTCTCTCTGATGAATGTATTCACTATGTACCACAAACATATATTAATACAACAACTTAGACAAAAATGCCATAAAATTCAGTTCTAAAATATTAAATAGATAATTTTTTTATTTTAGATGTCTATTTGCTAAAATATTGGCAAAATAACTTAAAGATTAATGTTCTAATTATTAATATTTTAAGGTGATAAAATACAGTATTTTAGAAGAGCTGATATGTTCAGTAAGGAGGAGAAATTTTTGTTAGTCACTGTATGAGATGATCAAAATTTATAAATCTCTACTTTTTTATATAAATCTATTCTTGAGGCACCTCTTTTGTTTGCTCTATATAACTCCAGAAATGTATAATCATCTGGAACAAATATCATAAAAAATAAACACATAAAGCAAATTACATGTACAAAATGGCATATTGGCTTGGTGTTTAAGATATCCTACCATATCCCCAATTTTTAGAAAAATAACTCTTCAAGAGAAGTAGTCAGTTCAATTTATGTGAATATTTCATACAAAAGTTTGAAATATTTGCCTATTATGCCACACCAATATCATATTCCTCTATTTTGATAAGTAGGCTTTTAAGGTTAATTTACACTTACAATGAAGTCTAATATAAATCAATTTGTTTTTTAAACACAATTAAAATAGTAATGACTGCACATGGGGACTTCTAAAGTTGTCTTCAAAGTGGGTTTTTTTAGGTTCAACAATAGAAAGCCTTCCTTTAGAAGTTATCCAATACCTGGCTGGGGATTTAGTTCAGTGGTTAGAGTGCTTGCCTAGCAAGCACAAGGCCCTGAGTTCGATCCCCAGTAACAACAACAAAAAAGTTATCCAATATCATCCCAAGCTCTTTTTTTCATAAAATTATCACTGTCTGAACTTATCTCGTTCATTTAATTGTAACGTGTACTCTAGATGGAGTAAACTTGGTGAAGTGCAATCTGAAGCGCTTCACCCACTACTGATTTCCCAATCAGCGAAAGATCTACCTTTTCTCTACCTTCTTTTGGTATCTCAGGACGGTTCATGGTATGGAAGTCTCATTTGAGATATTTTGCCTAATCCAAATTTAATCAATTCTTTGATCTCCTGCCCAATTAAATGCTTTTCCTGGTCTCCTCTGGTTGGTACCCCATCCCCACCTTCAAGAATTTTTAGTCATTACTCAGTTCACTTTTGGGGAAGAAAGTATATATGACCTGATCTTTTCAACCCGATTGTATCCCCAGCTCTATCTTCTTCTGCTCCTGTGATCATTTTTCTAAAATGGCTGCTTCAGGTTACAGGATACAGATCAGATGAAAGGTAACAGACCACAGGCCATTCCTTGTTGCTGGTTGATCTCCAGTTGACTTCTGAGGTCCCGTTTTTCTTCTTCTATTTTGCCTTACTCCATGTAGATTCTTCCACCTGGGGTTTTTGCACATTAACAGCCAGTGTCTTCTTCACTGCCACTCTCTTAGGCTCTGATAGTAACATATATTGGTTGGAAATGGAAGATAGGCTAATGATTTCTCACCTCCCTTGATATTCAATAAATATCATTTCTACTATTTCTACACTTTCCATTCACAGCATGAAGATGACATTGAGGAGCAACTGTTCAACCGGAGATTACATTTCCGAGGTCCTCTTACACTCTGCTATAGCTGTGTTATTAATTATCTCTAATGATAAGTGAAGTGGAAGTGAAGTATCACCTATATGCAAAGGCAAATGAGAATTAGAGGAGGTCATCTCATCTTGGTTTACTCTTTCTCCAAGAATGTGGAAGAACTTTTGAGTCTATAAAGGATGAAGGAATCACAAGATGGAAAGAGCTTGGCTTCCTGAATCACAACATGAAAGATACCACCCATCCTGCAGGAACATGTATACATAAATTTCATATTAAACTCCTGAAAATCTGGGGATTATTTGTTAAATCAGCTGGAAAGACCTAAAGTTTGCTAATACATACAGACTCTTAAATAAATGGTATAGCAATGCTTTTCATAATATGGAAATGGAATTATCTGTGGTTCTCAGATTTGCAGCTTTTTTGAAATTCCAATAAAACAGAAAAATTTCTTATGAAATAAATCATTTCAATTATTTTGTCTGTTTTCTAACTCCATTAGAATGTTACGTTCCTATCGATGGTGGTCTTACTTGTACTGTTCATCACTATTCCTCAGTATCTAGAACAGTGCAAGTGATATCAGATACACTCAATAAATACTCATTAAATAAAAAGTGAAATTTATAAAAGGATTTTTTGTTTGTATATCAATGTAATTATTAATAGGTTTGAAATTCTGGATAGTCATAGCTTCTATCTATATAATAAAGCATCCATGTGAAACCGTGACACAGCATGAGTTTGACAATCTCAAGTTAACATAGGCTGGCTTCTTGCTTGAAAGCTATTGAGTGACAGCAGTAGCTTAAGATGGGAGGAAATTTTTTCATCATATTGTTTTATCACTTGGTTAATTTTGTCACTTGTTTGCTAGTTCGCATCTTCTGCCAGAGGAAAAATTTAATTCACTGAGTGTTTGCACTGAAAACTTCATCACTTCCTGCTGAGTTCAAGTAAATAAAGATTAGGTTTTTGCCCATAAAATTTAACTGCATCAATGACAATTCAATATGTGCTGGCAGGAAATATTTTTCACAATATCATCTCTCAGAAGATAATCATGAGTTCATTATAAAAGGATTATTTCTGAGGTATAAAACACACAATAATATTAATTTAAGTAAAGTGCATTATTGAGGAAATCTTCAATTTTAATTTTATTTGATTTAAAAACATTACCAAGTCAGCAAACAAACTGAAATAAAGGGCATTTTGAAAAATGCAATTCAGAAGTAAAAGCTAAACCTGTCTCAATAATTTTCCTAAATTGATAAGCCAGTTCCAGTAGCTCAGAACCCAGAAGAATCAGAGGCCTCGGTAAATCAGAAATGTCACTTCAGCTGGTTATGGTGGTGCTCACCTGCAGGCTGAAGCAGGAGGGTTGCCATGAGTACGAGGCCAACCTGAACTACACAGAAAGATTCTGTCAAGAAAGAAGAAATATGAGAGTGTGTGTGTGTGTGTGTGTGAGAGAGAGAGAGAGAGAGAGAGAGAGAGAGAGAGACAGAGACAAAGAAAGACAGAGAGAGACAGAGACAGAGAGAGAGGAAGAGAGCGCAAAAGGGAAACAAATAGAAACACCATGGTCACTCCTGCTATCCTCCTATGAAGATCACTATATCTACTGAAGTCATGCCTTTTATCTTATCTCTTACCCTCAATCCACCATCAGACCAGAAACACACAGAATGCAAGGGTGCTCTAAAGCCTGGTTACTAAAGTCCAGTTGAGGAAGATGTGGTTTGAGGATGTCTTAATGGGTACCTGGGAGTTTTGAAAAGGCCAGAAGAGGGGCCTATAGTTTATTGATTTGTATTGAGATGTATCACATAACTTTGAAAGAAAAATATGAAAAGCTGTGAAAAATAGAAATATAAGTAATATGTAATTTCAGGGGAAGATACTTACAAGTGCGTTCTTGCTTAAGTGTTTTTCTCCTCATTGCAATGTGTACTCTAAATTACTGTATGAACAGATATGTAATAATTTTTAATATGGTTAGTGGGTATTTTTTGCCTTTTTTCTGTTTTTTTTTTCCTGTGATCTTCCACTTCCACTCATTCTCTACTTCCAAATACATGAGACTTTTAGGAGACATTTTATATCTAAATTAAAACCTTCTGCTCCATGGTGCTGGGGATTTAGCTCAAGTGGTAGAGCTCTTGCCTAGCAAGCGGCAGACCCTGAGTTCGATCCCCAGCATCACTCCTCCCAAAAGGTGAAAGGTCCAAAAGGCACACATCAGCAAAAACCTTCTGCTCCTGGCCCCCAGTGTCTCATGTCGATCCATTATAAAAGTATGTTCAAAAAAATAAAAATATGTTTAGTTCATCTCAAAGTGTTTTCAAAGTTTTAACAATTACAGCATTGCAGCTAAGACCAGGTCTAAAGTCTCCCCTGAGACTGAATGCGAACTCAAGCCTCGAGCTGTGATCCCTGGTTAAAAATAAAAAGAAAGTGAACCAACTCCCAACATTCAGTGGCATAGAGTAATCATTACCATTCCAAAATGGAGGAATGAAGGTATGGGAAGTACCAGGACAAAAGCAAAACAAAAATCTACCAGGGTAAACATTAAATCCTGTAGCTCCATGCCCAGCACCTGGAGCACATTGTGGTGAGATGTGAATACAAAAGGGTTTGAGCAATCCTGCCTCTAACACCTTGCTGGCTGCAGCACACCTAGCCTTTTGCTTTGGCTGGCTCCACTTACTGCTTCTTGGTTTCCTCAGCAGACCTTCCACATTTCTGGAATCTAACTTTCTAGGCTCTCCATCATATCTTTGGCATCACTATCACAGCTTTAGACATTACCCTCTCAGGGGCACACTGGCTTCCAAGGCCTTGTTTTGAATCTCGGTGCAAGCCTGGATGACCCCATGGGACTTGTATTTTGTATGCCTGAGAACCTAGCATCAAGTGGATGACAGCAATGTCTGCCACCAGCTCAAGTAGGAGGCTGGCTCCCTTACACCATGACTGCAACCACCTCTGAGTGCCTGGATGAATGAACCCAGGCAAACACTTTTCTAGGTGAACCTGAATGAGCAAGGAACCCTTGTATTCTTAAAGCTAAGTCTTACAAAGAAGTTTAACCTTGGTGAACTCTTGACCTTAAGAAGCATGGGGTCTGGCCACTTCCTGAGATGCCCTCAAGGCATCTTTCTGATTATCCTGATATAACGAACTTGGCTTGTTTTAAATGCTAATTGTTTCAGCAACCATGTGCTCCTTGTCCCCAGCTGTACAGAAGACACTTCCTTTATGGCGAAGCCGCACAACATATGCATCTATAGACTCTGCTTTCTGCTCCTGATTCTCATTGTACATCTGGCTGAAAAGACTGTCAGTAATCATGCCATAGCCTGAACATTAGCTGCCTTGAAATTTCCTCTGCCAGTTTAGTCTGCCACTTTTAAATCTGGCCTCACACAAAAGTCTTTCAGCATAGAAAAAATGAAGACAAATATTTGGCCAGAATGAAACATGAGTGGCATCTAGTCTAATGTCTAAGAGTCCTCATTCCCTTCTAAAAACCTTAGGAACCTGGCCTATCAACATTATGGACTGCCGAGCTTCCACCAGCATCTCCCATCAATCTGCTTATAGTGTAAGGCTTCTCCAGCTGGTGTATCTCCAAAACCTTTCCACAATCCTCCTGCAAATCACTTCCAAAGGCTTCTGAACCACATGTTTAGGTAGAAGCACAGCAATGACCCCATCCTTGGTACCAACTTTTTGTGTTAGTCACTTTCCCATCACTGAGTCAAAATATCCAACACCCACTGCTTAAGAGAGGATTATTTAGGTCACAGTTACAGTGTGTTCAGTCCATGGTTGTCTGGCTCCAAGACAGAAACAGCACTGTGGAAGGACATGGTGGAGAAGAATTACTCTCCCTGTGGCAGCCAGGAAGTCAAGAAAAGGGAGGAGTTATTGACAGTAATACACCTTTACAGGAGATGACCCCCAGTGCCCTGCCTCTTCTGACTAGGCCCCACCTCCAACCATAAGACTTTTGAAGGTCATTTTACATAGAAACCATAACTGAAGCAAGATAAAGTTATGTTTTTTTAACCCAGGCCATCAGCAGCCTCCCTGTCTTTTCATACCTGATGCTTAGTTCTAAAAGCTTTCTAAACCCACCCCATGCTAAATACAAGAGAGGAAAGAACCTCTTGTTTGACACCATAAGCTTTTATTTTTATATTTTGAATTTCGTTTTATATTTATCCTAATGTTCTGAGATACGCTGCAGTTTTGGAAGGACACTTGCCTCGCCAATTTTTATCATCAATAAAGAAGAAATTATATTTTTTTAGGTAGGAGTAGTGGATGTTAGAAGAAACTTTAAGCAAGACTTAAACTTCTTCCTGAAGACATATTCCATCTCAGCTACTTCAAGAACGCTTTTAGTTGTGCTTGGGAATCTTTGGGAATGCTCTCCTGATCCTGTTTGGGACCACGAAAAATTCTGATGGGAAGAAATTTTTAATGTTCACTGACTAGCTAGTAAAGAATTTATACTGCTGATAGGAACACACGATAAGGATTTTTGAAAATAGGAAGGGGACCAAGAGATAGAGGGAGGGAGAGGGAGGAAAGAGGATGGGGAAGTAAAAAGAATTAAAATGTTTTATGTACATGTACCAACTCCCTATGGTACCTATGATAAGGACCAAAAGGCCTCCATCACTGATCTTGGAATCCTCCTCTACTTCTGAATTGACCCCATTGTAATCTCAGTCAGAATGAAGGAGAACATTCTAGTCTAACTGAGGAGGAGCTGAATCTGACTGAATTTACTGAGGAGTAGATGAAATCTGCACTTGAATCTTACTATGGCTTTGGAAAACTAAACAGCTGAATTTCCATTTCCATATCACATGCAACCACATCTGATAACACTGTATCTAATAAGAACAGTAACATCAGTAATTATGAACAAGGAGTGTTAGAATGATTCATTGTGACTATCTAGATAGTCTTTAAATACAGGCCAACATTCTTGCTATAACTTTAAGTGAAAATGTCTTAAAGAGCTTTGCTTAGTGTAATTCTCTTTATAGTCATTGTTGGCCTAAATGTTGTCAAGTGCAAGTTAGTGCAGGAATCAGCTTTCAGAGCACAGCACTTAGCCACCACAGGCAACTTCAGTGCAAAAATAAAAAGGGGGGCTTGATAGGAAAGGAGAAAGTTAAGATAGGGGAAGAGATAGAGATAAGAGACAGAGGGAGGGAAAGAGAGAGGGAGGGAGGGAGAGGGAGAGGGGGAGGCAGAGAGAGAGACAGAGGACAGAGAATATGTAAAGAATCTTTCCTCTTGACAGGGCTTGATTTGGAGAGTACACCCTACCTTGCTTTGCTTTGGTTTGGGAAACTTCACTAATGTGCAGACAGTTTCACTTTAGTTCATGGCCTTGATTCTACTGTCAGTTGAAGTAAAAGTGCATTATCACTGCTAATTTTTAAATCTGCAGACATTAGGCAAAATCAACTAAGAAATGACTAGGAAATAAATAATTAAGAAATACCTTGGCAGCTTACATAGATATTAAAGCCAAATATTAGCTTTATAAGTTTAGGAAGATTATTACATACTTTTGGAGGCAACAAATGCTTTAAAATTGATAAATAAGAGTATAAACAGATTAATATTAGTGAAGTGTTATCAAAATTCTAATCTTATGCATATGAATGCTTACATTAATCAAAATAATATTCTATAGCTGCAAATATATACTTATATTGCACTCAAATTAGGTCATGTCTGATGAATACAGAAAATTGATACCAAGAGTGGGGTCACAGGGGCTTTCACCTAAAGTTCAGAGAGAGGCCTGGGAGGGCAGGTTGCGTGCTCCTGAGAGAGTGATAGTTGAGGCTGTGAAAGTGAAACAAAAATTACAGGGAAAACCCTACAAAACTGGATATGCCAACATTGTAAAAGGTCTGGAGAGGAAAGCCAAGGCAACAAACAGAGCCAGCTCGAGAGACAAGCCAGGCGGCTACAACCCACATAGCGCCAGCACTGCCCAAGCCCTCTAGAGCCTCCATTTTACCACATATTCCGGGTCCTAGACATGGAGCTATGGGATTTAATATTTGTTCTGCTAGTTTTTGGTCTTATTTTGGTCTTTATACTTTTTATCTCCTATTCCTTCTTTTTGGAATGAACATGGTTACTCTATATTGTTTTATGTTAAAAGTATTTAACTAACTTTTTGATTTTCTTTACAGAGACTCACAACTAAGAGTTTGCCTTGAGTCACAGAGGAGACTTTGGACTTAGACTTTTGAATAATGCTAAAACTGTTAAGACTTTGGTGACTCTTAGAGATGAACTAAGTACACTTTACATAACGAGATGGACATGAGTCCCTTGTGGGCCAGGAGCAGAATGTTTTAGTTTAGATCTAAAATGCCTCCCAAAAGTCTCATATGTTCAGAGGGGAACATTTGGAAGGTAACTAGATCACACACGGGCACTAAAGCCATCAGTGGAGTCATCCATTGACGGATTCATAGTTAAATGTGCCACTAGGGGGCAGAGGCTAGTTACAGAGGGAGATCGCTAGGGGCATTACCAGAAAGGTATATTCTTTTTCCTGGCTCCTCCCTTTTCACTCTGCTTCCTGACCACCATGAGTTGGGCAGCTTTTCTCTACCATGTCCTTCCACCATGACATTTCTGCCTTGGGGACAGCCAATCACAGACTGAAACTTTTAAAAGTGTTAGCCAGAATAAACCTCTCCTCCTTTAGTTGCAGGTGTTAGGTGTTCCTCAACAAAAGGAAAGTGATTAATACAGTATGAGCATGATTGCAACATTAATCAGAATATTATACAGCTGAACCTATCTTTCATGTTTAACTCAAATTAGGCTTGAGATATTTCCAAGATAAAAAATCCTATTTGAGAATTTTTCATAACTTCTCAGGACAAATTAAAAGCAGAATGCTGATTTTGCTACCTCAGCATTTCCTGAAGAAAAAAATGTCAATACTATGTACAACATT
The DNA here is from genome assembly GCA_004026905.1 of Hystrix cristata. Taxonomy (NCBI): domain Eukaryota; kingdom Metazoa; phylum Chordata; class Mammalia; order Rodentia; family Hystricidae; genus Hystrix; species Hystrix cristata. The sequence continues at coordinate 50,873 of PVJO010004201.1, forward strand.
CATAATATATACCCTTTCACACACAAAAAATAAAAAGTATGAAGGAAACAGGAAAATACTTAAAATGTGTTATCTCAAAATACAGGTGGTCCATGACTTAAAATATTTTGATTTTACAATGCGGTGAAAGTGAGATAGATATATATACACACACATATATATATTTAGTAGAAACTATATGTGGAATTTTAAATTTTAATATTTTCCCAGGCTAGCAATATTTGGTAAGACAATCTCTCGTGGTGCCAGAAAGAAGCGGTGAACTACAGTTCCCTCCCAGTCAGCCATGGGACCTGTGTTCAAGAATTAATATTCTACAGCGTATTGTGTTGCCAAGCTCTAATGTTCCATGCATTATGTATTTCAACGTCCTTTTGCCTTGAGGTATTTTCCACTTATTATGGGTGAATGAGTACGGAAGAGTTTGTATATTTTTGAGTTCATGGAAGCTAAAACTTTGCAAACTTGTTTAAAATAGTTGGAACTAATTAGCTTTATATGAGGGGGATTAACTGTTTTTAACCATGCTTCTGACAAATTTTTGTCTCATCACTGACAATACAGTGAATTTAACTGAAGGTTCATGATAGAATAAAACCTCAAGTGCAGAAAATGGTCATGCAACTGTCACAATAAATTTAGAACCGATTTAAAATTTAAGGCAGATGAAGCTTTGTTTGAACCCTCAGATTTTATTTTCAGAATATATTTATTGGAGTTATCCAATGTCAGAGCAAAGACAGTGGGTTATTCCTGTTCTCTCACTGCCAAAATATATGGCATTCAGGAGATTTTGGCAGTTAAATAAAATGAAGCACAAGATGTTACATATTAAAATTTCCAAAAGAAATTCTAAATAATTTCTACCAACAAAAACTGGACTGCTGAGTTAGTCAGCTTTTCATCACTGTGACTAAGTACTGGAGAAAAACAACTTAGAGGAGGAAACATTTATTTTGCCTCATTATTAGAGATTTCAGATTACAGTCAACTGGCTCCACTACTGCGGGTCTGTGACAAGACAATACATCACCGCAGAGGGATGTGGCAGAGGAAAGCGGCTCACCTCATGGAGGCCAAGAAACAAGAGAGAGAAAACCTGAGGGGAAGGGGCTGAGAAGCAGATATAGTCCACAAGGTCAAACCCCCAACACATCTCCTTCGCTTATGTCCAACTACCTGTTTCCATCACCTGTTACCATCAAGTTACATTAGAAGTCGAAGCTCATAATCAAATTACCTCCTAATACCCCATCAGCAACCAAATCTTCAACACAATGAATCTTTCTGGGAGAGATATTATATGCCAAATATAAAAACTACTAACAACCAATTATTGTTTTCTGAGAATATAATCTGGTTTCTGGAGCCTGAAAAAAAGAATAAATTAAGTGCCTTGATAACATAAATATTTATTATGTGAACTCCATTTTATAGACATTCTGATTATTAATTCTTATCTGTGGAACTTGTGGAAATTGTGTTCAATGTAATAAAAACTGAAACATAAAGGGAAATCAGAAGTGGCTTATTATGTTCAATGTTCCATTGCCATATATGAAGATATAAGGTTTTAGTAAATTATTTCTCAAATGATTTGGCAAAACAGCAAATAGAGTCAAAAATATTATAAAATAATATACAGGCAAGGACAACAATTTTAATGTATTTCTGAAAGTATGAAGAAAGCATCTTTTAAGAAAGATTTTACTGGATAGGATTATGGAAAAGAACCATATCATCTCTATCGAATAAATCTTTGGTCTGAAAGTTAGAAATGGAATGAGTTTTCACAAATGTGCAGGAAGTTAATGACTGAGCAATAATATCCCTATCACTGGTGCCCTTTATGGATAGAATTACTGGAAAAGGACTTCTTTTCCCACCAACCTCAGTGGAATGTGAACATTAAATTAAAACAACAAACCTGCATATAGTCACAAAGGGAACAATCTAGCAGCTGCATTACTTATGAAAGCAATATATTCCCGAAAGGGTAATATTAGTTTTAATTTAAAAAATGAAAACATATTGGAAATGTCACATTAAAAGAGACAGGTGGCAGCTTCTTTTCACTTTTTTGACCATTTTTTTTTTGCATAACCACATAAAACTATCCTGATATGTTTCTTAACCTGTATAACAGTTTTCACCATTCAGTGTTGAGAGTTATAAAAATCTCAAATTGTATTAGTATTTTTTCAAAGGCAAAATAACTGTTGTAGGAAAAAAAGACATTTTACATGCCATTTAATGAGAAGATGCAACAGATGTTTATAAGTGATCTTAGAATTGCATCTGTGTGTTAGTTTGTGTTTCAAACTTCAATTTATCTCTATCCCAGTTTTAAACATATAAATAATAAGGAAGCCAATGTTATCTTTTCTAAGGTAATATCTCACATATCTAATTTCTTCCGGACCCATTTAAAAAATTTTCTTCTCCTGTTTCCTTACAGAGATGAATTTTTAATTCAGTAATCTCTGAATTAAAATTTTAAATTTCTGTGCCAATAGGTTGTATAATTAAAGTTGTGTCATTTAAAAATAACTTTTTTTTTTGGTACTGGGGATCAAACTCTGGGCCTTGTGCATGCTAGACAAGCACTCTAACCACTAAGCTAAATACCCACCCCTAAAAATAACTTTTAAGAAAGATTTTATGCTACAATCATAACTGGGTCACAGAAATAAGGTACTCAGTAAATGATCCCACAGCGCCATATTAAATAACCTTCCTCTTAGAAAACAAAGTTTGTGGGGCTGGGGATTTAGCTCAAGTGGTAGAGCACGTGCCTGGTAAGTTCAAGGCCATGAGTTTGATCCCCAGCACCAACCCCCGCCAAAAAAAAGAAAACAAAGCTTTTGCAAGCTATACTTGAGTGCATTTCAATATTTTAGCCATCTATTTCCTATGCCACACTGGAGATTTACCAGAAACCACATGACCAAATAATTTGTTGACTTAACATATTTTAAATCTTTTCTTACTATTTAATGAAGCCAAAGTTCAAGATTTTAAATAATAAATTCTATGAAGAAATCTGTATGTATATTTTAAAAATATTCATTTGATTGTGGTCAATTTAAATATCTCAGTACTAGCATTAAAGCAATTATATCTAATTAAAATATTAGTAATATCAATTAATATTGTTTCATGTTTCATTTAAACCAAGACTCTCCAGGTTGGGGATTTAACTCAGTGGTAGAGCGGTTGCCTAGCAGGCAGAAGGCCCCGAGTTTGATTCTTAGCAACCAAAAAAAAGAAAAAAGAAAAAAAAAAAAAGAAAAAGACTTTCCATATTTGTCTTTATGCAATAATTTTGGACACAGATTTAGTAACACTTCAATAATCCATGTAAGAAAAGTCCACTTTATGTCACTATTACTTAAACCCCAAATCTATGCTAGTTGCTCCAAATATGTTTCAAAGTGAAAGTCGTGCTATAAAAAAACAGGAATAATTAATACCAGAGAATTCTAAAGGGCACAGTCCTACTTTTACTATATTTATAGTATGCGAGAACAAGCATGTAGGCTAAAGTACACCTTACTAATTCTTGAAACACACTGGTAGAATGTTAGTCACTATAAAATACCATATCACTAAAATATTTTTATGTAAGCATTTTAGATCCATAGTACCAGGTTTAAAAATAAATTGCTATGATCGATTTATTACAATATACTTGTTTGAGATAGATGTTTTCATGGATGGAAATTTCATAGCCCACAAAGGTTCTGTCTGTTTGCCAAATGACAGAATCTAGGAACATTTAATGGGCTCTTACCAGAGCAATACATTGCATTTCAATAATATTTAGGGGTGGTCCAGGAGAGGAGTGGATCTCAAGATGATACCAGATTCTTAAATTGCTAAGATCAGCATCTGAAATATAGAACAAAACAAAAAACTAAGGAAACAACAACATAAACACATTACTTAATATAGGTTTTGGAATCCCATACCTCACATACAAATTGAGAATCATGAGCAGATATTACTTTGAAACTGTTTTTTAAATGCACTGATTTGTCAGGAGAGCTGAGAAGAATGCTGGGCGTGGTGGTACATGCTTGTAATCCCAGCACTCAGGAAAGTGAGGCAGGCGCACTGCTATGTGGTCCAGGCCAGCCTAGGCTGCAGAGTAACTTCAAGGTCAGCCTGAACTAGGTGGTGAAACCCTGTCTGTGAAAACTGAAGAGAGAGAGAGAGAGAGAGAGAGAGAGAGAGAGAGAGAGAGGGAGAGAGGGAGAGAAAGAGAGGCAGGCAGGCAGGCACAGAAAGAAGGGAGGATAAGAAACTGCTTTCATCAGTTTGTGAACAATAAGAGAAGCCCATTCTGCATGCCATGAGAATATCCTGTCCAAGCTCCTGGATTTATACTGTTCCAGTGGTTCATCATATTCTTCACTAAAATTAACATAAAATGATTTACTTTTAAGTCAGAAATTAATGTTATAAAAATATTCAATTTTTTCTCTAATTGCTAAAACATTCACATATTTGTATATAAGTTGTCAAAATAATGTATTACAATTGATTAACGGTACATACCAGTACCATAAGAATTTAGACTAAGGAGAAAGACATTAATATAACATTTCAGGTTTCTTGGGAGTATGAAAAAGGATCCCAGTAATTTATCCCAAGGAAATCCAGAAAGAAGTTTGGACTAGGTAGTAAGCAAACTAAGTTTTCACCTGGATTCGCAAACTTTTTAAAGTAGACAATTCTGTTACTGGTGACGTCTAAAGCAGCACCCTAGCTCTGAAACTGGAACCCGGTTACTTGCATCAAATCTCATTCCTTTTTATTTTTCTCATCTGTTCAGCTTCTCAACTTGATATTCTTTTGTATTACAGTATTGAACTAGTTCATGGTTTAAAATGTTCTCTAATTTTCAGTAAATAGTATGCATATTTACACTAATATTATTTAAAAGACTTCAAGAACTGTTGTGCTAGAAAAATTTACTTAGGTAAGTTAGTAACTTCTTTGGCCCTCACCTCCCTCATTTATGATGTAAAGGGCTGGAACAGTGGGAATCTCAGTGTCTCTTCTGAAAGTTTTCTCCACGTGTATATCGTTTTGCATTGCACTGCACTGCATTATACTGTATTGTGTGACATTACATGGCACTGAATGACATACTGTGTTGTACTGCATGTCATTGTTTTACTGCACTGCACTCTTCTGAACCATTTTGTATTGTACTACATTGTCCTATATGCCATCCTAGTCTAATACTTTAACTACCAAAAATGCTTATAAAATTGGCGAATCTGAGAGACATTCAAAGTAATCAGTTAGTGAGAGGGAGAAATAGAGGAGCTCCTGTTGAGTTCTTACTCCAAATGCCTTCAAGAGTTTTTAATGAAAAATTTACTTCCTCATTTTTTATTGTCTTTTGTGCTTATTTATTTTGAAGGCACCAGCTCATTCCCATGAAATCATTAATGTCCAAATAAATTTACCAAATTTACAATGATGGGAGATTATTGAGCAACTTTCCCAATTTGTCTGGGCTGTTCCTTCAGTTTTATGCAAGCACTTTAAAGGATTTTATGACATTTAAATGTGATTTCTCAAAAAATAAACCAAAGTTCTTAAAATGAAATGTAGCTCCTTTCTAAGTACCTCACAACTACTTTACATTGGTCTTTTCAATGCTTTAACTCCCAGTGAACTCCCAGAGAAAGGATTTTGGAGAGAAGGTATCTATGACCACAAGGGTTGCTTTTGTTGCTGTGAATACAAAGTATAGAAGAATGACTTGAGAACAGATCAGAAGAAAAAGGTTCAAATTCTTATTCCCATGTGAAAACCATCACATTTGTTCTTTAGTAAAGTAAAACAATTTTCCCATATGACTATGTTAGTTAAGGTTATCCAGAGTAATAGAATCAAAATGGGGATTAGTCAAGGTTATCCCAAGGAACAGAAGCACAGAGACTGTGTGTGTGTGTGTGTGTGTGTGTGTGTGTGTGTGTGTGTGTATGTGTATGTGTGTGCGCACACGCGCATGAGGAGAGAAAGGGAGACACAGAGACACTGAGATCCCACCACTGATTCTATTTCTTGGAAGAACCCTGACTGATACAAATCAATTCAATAAAAATTTTCTTTTTTGGTGTACCTCTTTTTTGCTACAGTTCTGCTCCTGTTGAACCTCTCTTCTCTATTAAATACTTAGGTCCTTGCTACCGAGCCATAAAGGAACAACTTCTTCTCCAGGAAACTCCCTGACTATCCAATTCTTTATCATCACATTTTCATCTGGACTTACACTAAAAAGATTTGATATTTAACATCATTCAAAGAAAGTTTTAAAATATAGAAAGGAAAACAACGGCACTTAGTTTATTCGGCATCTAAAAAGATTGCTGTGAACTTCTATGCTAAAATAAGAAAAGCATATTACATTGTTAAAACAATACACTCAATAGCATTTTATCAGAAACTTGCTGATAAAAGTAAAACTTTTCACTTACAGAAGGGTAGGAAGCATTCAAGCTGAAGTATTATGATCCATTGATATTAATAACACTACAAATCCAGAATGTACATAAAATTAATCTTGAAATAATGCAATAAAATGTGTACAGACACATGCAACACAAATTCATGTATGTATTAGGCACTTAAGTATTTTCTTTTATTTAAAAGTTAATGATGTTGAGGGCTTATGTAGGTTAAGCATGAAACTCTCATAATAAATTTACCTGAATCTTCCTTACTAAAAATGAGGGATGATTCTGATACTTCTGATAATTTACGAAAGAACTCTTGGTCTTCACTTATCTTTCCCTGAGAATCATCATCGTTTCTGTTTTTAATGGAAAATAAAATTGTACCTACAACACATAAAAATAAAATGTCAATTAACCAAGGACTATTTTTTTGAAATGAAAGCTTAGTCTCAAGTTTTAAAGTTACTCTGGCTTGACAAATATAAACCTAAACATAAATTTGAGACGCCAGTATCAGAATTAAACCTCAGAGAGGTTTAGAACAAGTTAATTGAAAATTCGAAGAAATACTTTCAAAATCGCCATTAAAATGATAATTTTCAATAGATTGTTTTGCAATAATTAAGAGTAAGTGGCAAAAAAGAGAACTCCTTCAACTTTCAGAAAATTTAATGATCTGGAGTGACTGTTCTTACATATTTTGTTCTTACACCTCATTACCTCATTTTAAATACTTATTTTGTTTTGTATAATCTTATATGCCAACCTTGAGCTTTTCTGAAAAGATTTAATAAGTAAAATGTTAAACAATTTTTTAAAGAAGTTGCTAGTCCCAAAATTTATCACTGTGTGAAATTTCTGTTATTCTAAATTTGACGTATATAAGATTGATATTAATTTTTTAAGTTGAGGTTAATACCATATACTTACGGAAATAACTCAGAAATTGGTCTTTATCTCTCGTTATTGGCTTAAAACAAGGATTTGCACCCAAAACCATGTGTTTCTAACCATGCATTCTAATCAAATAGCTTGTATCAATCCCTACTAACAGTGTGTAATTGAATTAGGGTGGTTGTCATAATACTAGTTATAAAGACAGTTAGAACTGAAATTAAACACCAAAATTTCTTAGTTTTAATGTGACAGTGAATATCCTTCTGGAAAAAAATGTTGGAAGAAATTATGTTTTGACTCCTTGTAGAGGGGTTCTGAAATACAACGATCTTGTTATCAAAATACAATATATGTGGGTAAAACAAATTTGATGCACAGGGAAGGTAGTCAGTAAATAGCATGTTTATTCATATTCTTTTTTCCTGTTTAGGGGTTGGTTCCCAAAGTAAATTATCATTGGCCCCCTTATCACTGGAGAGGACAGATATGTAAGAGAAAGAAAATACTAATGTTGAAAACTAGTATTTCACTTGTTTGGATGGATGAGAAATATCAACGTTTTATTTACAGGCAATTCAATGTAAAATATATTATTACATTTATTATATATTAAATAGCATACATAATTTGGATAAAGTACTATTTTAAAAACTAATTTTGCATATTTCCTTTTATTTTTATTGTGACTTAGATTATTTAAAAACTCATAAATGGATTATATTCTATGTTTATTGCACAGTGGTGCTATAGAAAAATCAGTTTCAGTATTCGCATGTTGTAGCCACACAGATCTTTTATCATCAATCCACTGACCAGCAACAATCTCAATGAGTATGTCACTGTGTGAATATATTTAATGTTACATTTCCCAAGCTGATTTTCTTTTGATATTTAAACTTTAATTTTCAACTCAATAGGTAGCTCATGAAGTGATTTTAGAAAAGAGTAAAATAAAACAAGAAAGAACAGAATAGGATAGACTAGAATACAAGTCAGGGCTATCCAATCATAATTTCTGAAAATAATGCGGTTTTATATTCATGCTATCCAATATGGTCAAGCTAGAAACATGTGGCCACTGGAATGTTTTTTGATTCTAAGTAGTTTATATTTAAATAGGCACTTGTGATTTTTCTATAATATTGGATAGCATGGGTATTAAATTCTCAATGTACATCTCATAATAAAGTATTGCTTCATAAAATATTTGTTTCAATTTTTGTAGCTATATATAAAAGAATATGTACATGTTTGTGTGTACTGTATCACAATGTAAAATGAAGAACATTTTCACTCTAGGTTCTAGACAAAAATATTTGAAATTCACTCTTCTCGGGGCCCAATGCAGCGACCGCAAACAACAGAGACAGGCCAAGAATATCTCTGGGCAGAGATTGTGTCTTTTATGGGTTTTGGACACATTTTAGACATAACAATTTACTATTATCAATAGAACATTTAAAAAAAAAAAGAAAAAGTAGAACATTCGATATTTCTTCCATTCTACAAGCAAAAAAAAATGAGGCTTGAAAAGAAAAAGATAACTCATATCCACCACCACACTTCTTCCACTGTTGGATCATTTTGTTTCTATGAAAATAACTCCTAATTAATAAAATGAATATCGGTGATTCACTGCATTTATCTATGGCTTTAAATTGTCTCTATCTCAGCAAAACAAATTAAATCATATTAAGTATATACAGTAAAAAAAATTGTATCCAAAGAATAGAAAGGGGATGTTTGTCCTGCAGGGCTCTCAGTTATCCACAAACATGGAAATAATCTTGTTCTCCACTGCTGCCTCGAAACCATCTTTCCTGCTATGTTCCCTCAACATTCCAGGCTGTTTTGAAGAATGTAAAATTAAGCTATATTGCCTGCTATCATCCTCAAAGTACTGTAGTTAGCTACTAGACTCGAGATGGCCACTCTACACTTAATTTCAGAATTTTGCAGGTGTCTTATGTTTTCTTCTCAGTTACTTCAGTCATTAATCTTTTTTTTTTTTTTTTTTTTTGGTGCTGGGGATTAAACTCAGGGCCTTGTGCTTGCTAGGCAAGCACTCTAACCACTGTGCTAAATCCCCAGCCCTTCAGTCATTAATCTAGATGGTTAACTTTAACATAAACCCTCCATCTAAGACCCTATTCCACTTAATGGGTGTGTATATAGATATTCGAAAATTTTTATGATTATTCATACACATTCATCCACATGTACTTACACTATTCTAGACTCTACAATAATATAAATTATCAAAAGTGACTCAAGGCATGCCCATCACTGACCTATACAAATATATAAAGAATAGAAGACTGTTGTACTATGTACATTTTGTAAGCCAGGAGCTGTGGCTCATTCTTCTAATCCCAGCACTTGGGAGGCTGCCAGCCTGAATGGACTACAGAGTAAATTTAAGGCCAGCCTGGTCTACATGGCAAGACCTTGTCCTCAAAAACCAAATAAATAAATAAATAAATACATAAAGTTTTAGAAAGCATTAAAGACAGAAAAAAAGAAAAAGTTGCAATTCAACATTTAAAGCTAAAATGACACACAGACCAAAGTTAATACAGATATTACAAAGAACTATAGATTAAAAAAAGTATGTACTCTTTGGGGAAAAAAACATATTACTCTTTCAAATATGCAATTCTCAATACTTTGGGGAGTGATGAGAAGCGGCTACCATCACATACACTCTTAATAAGAGTAAAAATTTGCACTATATCTTTTGGAGAGAAATTTTGCTGTGTGCACAAGGTTAAATCCACATCCCTTCAATGTATTAGTTGTTTGTTATCCTAAAACTTCTATCTTTAAATCTTATCCCACATTGCTAAACTAGCACAGTGGGTAGAGAATTACTGACAAAGATGTTGTTACAATATTATTTGCAGCTGCAACAGTAGGGAAGAGCGATTTTATTTCAAACTACTTATGACTAGTGACAGAATTAAGATATATATAGTTCTGGAAACTTGTTCTTCTAGTCAAAAGAAACATAATATATGAGAATTATATTAAAACTATGCCCATGATCTTTTGAGTGAAAGCAGCCATTGGTAGTTTTACATCTCATATGATCTCATTTGTATGTTTCTAATAGATATGTATGATTATGTATTGATGTTTGGAAGAATATATGAGAAATTCAAAGGAATAATTTTCTCTGAGATTATAGTTGTTGGCACATCCAAATCTTTTACTTCCTACTTCATAACTCTTTATTTTATTCAAATTTCTACAGTAAGCCTGAATTAGTCTTATTTTTAAAAATATATTAAGAGAAGCACCCAAAAAAATAAAATACTTAGGAATCTATCTAACAAAAGAAGTAAAAGACCTTTACACCGAAAACTACAGCACTCTAAAAAAAGAAATTGAAAAGGATATCAAAAAATGGAAGGACATCCCATGTTCCTGGGTAGGAAGAACCAACATCGTGAAAATGGCTATACTTCCTAAACTACTATACAGATTTAATGCAATTCCAATCAAGATACCACTAACATACTTCAAAGAATTAGAAAAGACAATCACAAATTTCATCTGGAACCAGAAGAGACCAAGAATAGCAAAAACGATCCTAAGCAACAGGGGAAAAGCAGGGGGCATCACAGTCCTCGACATAAAACTATACTATAGAGCTACAGTATTAAAAACAGCATGGTACTGGCAAAAAGACAGACCTGAGGATCAATGGAATAGATTGGAGGATACAGAAACAACCCCAAAAACACTCAAATACCTCATCTTTGACAAAGAAGCCAAACACTCTCACTGGAAGAAGGATAGCCTATTTAACAAATGGTGCTGGAAAAATTGGCTAACCACATGTCGAAAATTAAAACTAGATATATGTCTCTCACCATGTACTAAACTCAAATCAAAGTGGATCAAAGAGCTAAACATTAAAACAGAAACATTAAATTTACTGTAGAATAGAATAGGAAAAACCCTCGAAGACATAGAAGTAGGGAAAAAATTTATGAACAGAACCCAGACTGCACAGGAAACAATACAAAAAATCAGTGCTTGGCACCACATGCTATTAAAAAGCTTTTGCACCGCAAAAGAAATCACCAATAAAGCAGGGCGAAAACCCACAGACGGGGAAAAAATTTTTGCTAGCTATCCATCAGACAAAGGTCTAACATCTAGAATATATAAAGAACTCAAAAAACTTAAACCTCCCAAATTTAAAGACCCAATCCAAAAATGGGCAACTGAAATGAATAAACGTTTCTCACATGAAGAAATAAAAATGGCAAATAAATATATAAAGAAATGTTCAACATCACTAGTCATTCGAGAGATGCAAATCAAAACAACGTTAAGATTCCACCTCACTCCAGAAAGAACCGCGTATACGGAAAAATCAACCAATAACAAATGCTGGCGGGGCTGTGGGGAAAAAGGAATACTCCTCCACTATTGGTGGGAATGTAGACTGGTCCAGCCACTGTGGAAATCAATATGGAGTTTCCTCAAAAAACTACAACTGGAGGTTCCATTTGACCCAGCTATTCCCCTACTGGGGATCTTCCCAGAAGAATTAAAATCGTCATACCACAAGGACCTATGCACCACCATGTTCACAGCCTCACAATTTGTAATAACTAAGTCTTGGAAACAAGCTAAATGCCCAACAAACGAATGGCTAAAGAAAATGTGGTTTTTCTACACAATGGAGTACTACACTACCATAAAAAAGGATAAACTAGAGTCATTCATATATAAATGGATGTTTCTTGAGAACATACTCTTAAGTGAAATAAATCAGACACTCTTGAGCACACATCAAATTGTTTCTCTGATATGAGAAACCATAACTGTAAATAAGGACAAAGAGATGTAATAGATATTATATAAAAGGAGGATGGTGTGCAGAGGAGAGGAGTACTAGAAAGAAGGAAGGGGAAAAGCAGAAAGGCAACAGGGGAAAGAGAGGGGAAAGGGAAAATATGGAAAATGATCAATGAACCTACTGTAAATAGGGAGGGAGGGAGCAGAGGGGAGGGGTGGGGGAGAGGGGGGAGAACCAAGATACATCATGTATAGGTACAGAATAATTGTAACGAATGTGACCATTGTATGTAGAATGTACCAATACATGTTCTTGGTTTAAAATTTAAAAAATATATATATATTAAGAGAAGCTAATACCCAATAATTACTTAAGGCTTTCTGTTGATATATCTTTGCAATACACAGTATTTATATTCGTTTAGGGATATTGGTACAAATATGTATCATATCTTAACCATTTTTGATCCCTTTTTCCCTTTTCTTCCTCTTGCCACTCATACAATTTAGTGCTGGAAAACACTATTATTATAATTCTTCTCATTGAAAGAATTTAGATATCACAACATTATACAGATAAACTGTGAAAAGCAATTTTACAAAATTAAAAAACAAATCTTGATTTCCTTAGGAAATGGATACACATATGTTGACCACTATCAAACACAATTCAAGTAATGACAATATACCAAAAACTCTATTACTTTTAAATTTGTAAATGGGTTTATCATGACTTCAACATATATTTTCAAATTTGATTTTCATTGTGCTACTTCTTTCTCTATTCAGTGTTCTCTTGATATCTTTAAAATAATCAGTTCTTAAGTGTTTTATATTTAATCCCATAACCATTAATATTGTCATTTATGAGATGACTAATCATCACCATTGAACTAATTAAAACAAGTACAATGAGTAATTTACATATTATAAACATTTACATCAACACAATACTCATTTGATAAACCACTTTTTCTTCTGCGTCACTCTCATCATTCTTGAAGTCTTTTAATATGGAAGTTGGACAATTTTATCAATTTTAATCACCTTACTTTGAAATATAACAGTCACATAAGTTTTAGCTTGACAGGAAAATTTTTTTTACAAAACTTTTTTATTATGTAAATCCTATTATTACCCTTAGTTTATTTTATCCTTAGAGAACACAAATTTTGACAAAAGCAAATTCAGTACTTTGCCAAAGGTTAATCAGCTAGAAATAATAATAGCTGAAATTTGAAAATGAGCATTCTGGTTTCAAAATTCACCCCATTTTTGTAATAAATATATTTAATGTTTGAGGCATTTTAGGTTTACAAAAGAGTGAGCAGATTTTCCATATACCCACTCTTTCCTCCACAAGTTTCTCCTATTACAAGAATTTTGCAATAACTTGGTACATTTTTAAAACTGATGAGCCACTTTACATTACCATCTATAATGTAAATCCATAATTTACATTTCACTGTTTGCATTGTATCTTCTATGGATTTGGCAAACATACACCATGTACCCACCATTATAGTGTCACACAAAATAGTTTCACTACCTTAAAAATTCCCAGTACTGTACTTATTCATCCCTCCCTGCCTCCCTTCAAGCATCTGGCAATTCCAATTACTGTGTAGTGGTATCTAATTAATTTTTTTAATTTGAAAATTTTTAGTAATATATTGTCTTACTCTATTCAGGCCCCTATAACAAAGTGCAACAAAATGGGTAGTTTATAAACAACCAAAATTTATGTCTTATGTTTCTGAAGGCCTGGAAATCCAAGATCAAAGTGCTAACAAATTTAGTGTCTGGTAAAGTCTTGCTTTCTGGTCCACAGACAGCACTTTTTTACTGTCTTCTTACGTGGTAGAAAGAGCAAGTGTTCTCTCTCGTGCCTCTTCTATAAAGGTACTACTTCTGATGAGGGCTCCAGCCTTGTGACTTATATCACTTTGGTGGTTAAGATTTAACCGTATGAATTGTGATGGACATGAATATTCAGACTATATTGCATATTATAATATTTCATTATCACTGAACATCTTTTCGTTTGCTTATTTTCCATCAGTATATCTTCTTTGATGAGTACCTGCACAAATATTATGTCAAATTTTAAGAATGATCTGTTTGTTTTCTTGCTGAGTTTAAAAAATCTTTTGGATATTTCAGGTAACATTCTATTGTTACATAACAAAAAAGTATACAAGAGACAAAATAGGACATTATATATTAATGAAAGACTCACTATACCAAGATATTAACATACACACACCTAAATACAAAGTGCCAAAATATAAGAAGCAAAAATTGAAATAGAGAATTAGACTATTCTATAATTAATGAAGACTTCAAAATATGAGTTTCAATGATGAATATAACAACTAGACATAAGACTGAAAAGGAAATAGAGGATGTGAACAGCACTATATAACTAGTTGTATCCCCTACCTTATAGCAAACAGTTTACCCACATTATTCTCAAATGAACATGGAAAACTCTCCAGGGTAGATCACATGTTAAGCCACAAAGCAAGTCTTTTTTTACAAAATAGGTAGATGTTTGCAGTATGTAATGATCACAATTTATCATGGAGTGTTGTTGCATGTATGAAAGATTAAAATCATGCAAAGCATATTTTCCCATCACAATGGAAGGGGAATAGGAGAATTTCATAAATGTGCTAATCATCATATATATTTTTTTCTGGTGCTGGGGATTGAACTCAGGACCTCGTGCTTGTGAGGCGAGCACTCTAACCACTGAGCTAAATCCCCAACCCCGTACATTTAATCAATATATCAAAACAGAAATTTCAAGGGAAATTAGAAAATTTCTTGAGACAACTGAAAAATAAAACATAGCACGTAGCATGTAGTAAAAACAATACTAAAGGGCCACTTCATAGCAATGCATGCACGTATTTTTAAAAAATCTTAACAAATCTCAACACTCTAACTGTATAGTCTAAAATACTAGAAATAAAAAAAAAACAAACTCAAAAATAGAAGGAAAAAAGTAATAAAGACTAAAATGGAGGTAAATAGAGAATAGAAAAACTAGAGAAAAGCAATGGAAACAAAATTTGGTTCTTTGAAAAGATCAACAAAATTGACAAATCTTTAGTTACTCTAAGAAAAAAGAGAAAAGATTCTTATTATTTAAAACAGAAATCAAATGGAACTATTGTTATTAATTTTATCAAAACTAAAAGATTTCTAAGAGGGCTGAGGATGTGGCTCAGTAGTAATGTGCTGGCATGCATGAGGCCCTGGGTTTGATCCCCAGTACCTTCTGCCTTCTCCAAAATGTGTATATATATACATGTATGTATTATGAACAACTGTGTACCAAAAATGGATAATTTAGATGAAAAGGACATTTCCTAGAAACACATGATTAAAACTGGCTCATGAAAAAAAACAGAAAACCTGAATAGCCATAAAACTCATAGAGAAATTGAAACAGTAATCTAAAACTTACCAACAATGAAAACCTGAGGACTAGATGTCTTCGCCATTGAATTCTACTAAACATTTAAAGAAGAATTAACACCAATCCTTCTCAAACACCTCCAGAAACCCTAAGTGGGAGGAATACTTCCTATCTCATTCTAAGAGGCCAGTACTGCCCTGACACCGAAGCTAAATAAAGACAATACAAGGTAAAAAAAACAAAACAAAACAAAACAAAACAAAAAAACCCACTAAAGTCCAGTATGTCATGAGAACATGGATGAAAAACCTCAGCAAAATACTGGCCAAATGAATTCATTGTACATCATGACCAAGTGGGATTTGTTTACAGAATAAATGAAGAAAATGTAGTTCAATAAAGAAAAATCAATGTATAACCACATTAGTAGAATGAAAGAATAAAATCTCATGACAACATCAACTCATGCTAAAAAGCATTTTATAAATTCAACACCTTTTGTGATTAAAAATTCAATAAAATAAGAATAGAAAGGAACTTCTTCAACATGATAAAAGAAGTACTAAAACTCATAACTAGTATCAGTAAAAGGTAAAAGAAGTTATTCTTCTAAGGTCAGGATCAAAACAAGGATGTGTGCTTTTGCCACACCTGTTCAACATAGTACTGAAACATCTAACCAGAGTTATTTATGAAAAAAATGTAATACAGGCATCAAAATGGGAAAGAAATACACATAAAATTTTCTTATTTTGCACAGGACATAATGTTATACATAAAAAATTTAAAGATTTCCCAAAAAAAAGTTGGAAAATTCAGCACATTTTCATGATACAAAATCAACATGCAAAATCAGCTGCATTTAGGGTTGGGGATTTAGCTCAGTGGTAAAGCGCTTGCCTAGCAAGCACAAGGCCCTCAGTTTGATCCCCAGCACCAAAAAAAAAAAAATTGGTTGCATTTCTACACACTAGCAATCAACAATTTGAAAAGGAAATTAAGAAAAGTGCATGAATTGAAGCATATAGTAATAAAATTTAAAAATTATTAAAAGAAAACAATTAAGACCCAGGCATGGTGGCACATGCTTATACTCTCAATACTTTGAAGGTTGAGGCAAGAGGATTCCTGGGAGTTCAAAGCCAGCTTGAACTATGTAGTGAGACCCTGTCTCCAACAACAACAACGACAACAACAACAAAATCAGTTAAAGTCAATATTTGGGTAAATTTACATGTGTCATACAACATGCATGGACTGAACAATATAAAAGCCTGATCAAAATTTCAGATACTTTGAACTACTCTTAAGAATTAAAAACACACATTGTACATTCTTACTCATTTCTGTATATTTTATACTCAACATATTTTTCTTTCTTCAATTTGTTCTTTAAATGTTATTACATTTTTATTTTCCATTAGAAATGGTTACAATGACTGGGCAATCATTCACAAAGCAACTATAAAGCCCTGTATAAAAAGACCATATATCAGAGAACAGAATGAGAAAGTAAGTATTTATCTCAAGGAATAGAAACAAGTGAAGAGAACTATGGAAGCAATTATAGGTCTATTCCATAGTTTATGGTTTAAATAAAAGAATACTTTTAAACACTCCATGGCAGAATTATGCCACTAACCTACATACTTTTTTCCCAATGAAATGTCACTTTAAATTTAATTTTACTTCTAAAAAATTATCTTTTAAAATTTAATCCTTATTTTCAGTTATTAATTAGCTACTGTGAAAGAGACAAGCAATCTGATTTTTAATGGACTCAACAACCTGACTGATAGCAATGAACTTTTAAGCCAAATACAGTAATGATGATAGGAGTGGGAGCATAGCTTAGCCGCAGAGCACCTGCCTAGGATGTGCATGGTCCCAGGGTTAAAGGAGGCCTGGAAACTTACCCAGGTCACGTACTTAGGAAATGGAGATACACACACACACACACACACACACACACACACACACACACAGGGCATGGAATTTGAGTAAAGACAGATTGTCATATTTAAATATTACCAAATGTGCCACAGAATAAATAGGCTTTTGATTGGAAAAATAACAAAGCCACTTGCATATTTACAAACATCTAATTTGTCCTAAAGCAATAGGTTTTAGATACTGCTCATTAGTCAGTGAAACTATTTCATCCCTTAGAAAACTTCCAAAATCCAGTTTCCATGGCAACAGTAAATCTAGCAAAGTCTTTGCTGTCTTTGCCCTTAGTCCCCTCACAAGCATCCCGCTGTCTCCACTGGCTCCATGCTTCACTGCCCCCTATCACAAAGGAGAAAGGCTCCTAAGGAAAACGTATGTATGGTTAGGTTTTATCAAGTTACAAACTTTTTGGAAGCATACTCGTTCAGGCAAGTGGTTTTCTTCATAAGTGTTTGCTCTGTGCATATTATAGTATTTATGATCAAGTACATTTTAATAAAATTGTTTCTCTAGTTCATGCTAATGAAATCTGAGTAGAAAGACTAAAATGGCCTGAAGAATCCTTTCATAACCTTTCTCCTTTTTTCCCTTTCATTTTGAAATGGATCTCTCTATGTTGCTCTGGCTGGCATCTAACTCCTAGGCTCAAGTCATCTTCCTGTCTCAGTCTACCCAATAGCTTGGAGTAGAAGCATGTGTCACTGCATTCATATCCCCCCCTTTTTTCCTTTACATTTATTTTAATCTTATTTTCCCTTGCTCTATTTCCCATTCATTAGAGGACCAAAAAGCAATATGGAAAACAAAACTATGCAGCTGATGAGTAACAAAGCTTGGGGAAAAAATTAAAGCAGTGTCTGCCCAGATAACTACTAAAACTGCATATTTCATCCTCATCTATATAAGATTAAAACATTAATTGTATCTCATCAATACTAAAAACTTCAGCTTGCCAGGAGCGGTGGTACACACCTGTAATCCCCAAACTTGGGAGGTTGAGGCAGGAGAATGGTCAGTTCCAGGCCAGCCTGGACTACAAAGCAAGACCATGTCTCAAGGAACAAACAGGAACAACAAAAACTTCTGCTCTTCAATAGATATTATGAAGAAAATTAAAAGGAGAGCCATAAACTAGAAGAAAGTTTTTGAAACATGTATATGATAAAGTACATGTGTATTTCCAGAATACACATGTACATACGGATGTATTTCATTTTATTGCACTTCTTTTTATCCTGTTTTACACAGAGTATTGCATTTTCTACACATTAAGGTTTGGGGCAACCCGGCTGAGAGCAAGTCTTTCAGTGCCATTTTTCCAACAGCTCATTTGACCTTTATCACTTTTCAAATAAAGCATTTTAAAATTAAGGTTTTACACCTGCGTAGACATAATGTTATTTCACAATACTTTCATATGCACTCAAAAAACAAAAACTTCATGTGATTAGCTTTATTGCAAAATTGTTTTAGTGCAATGATCTGGAACTGAACTTACAATATGCCCAAGATATTTTAAAACTCTCACGATTTAACAACTAGAAAATAAAAAACACGCATTGTGTGTGTGTAAAGATATTTCTATAAATAATGTATGATGCCAGACAAGGACATAGATGTCTAACATCACATTTCATCACTAAAATGCAAATTAACAGCATATTATAATATTATTATTATACTAAAGACTTAAATTAAAATAACTAACCTTACTAAGCAAGGGCAAGGACATAGAGGAACTGAGATTCCTATACATTGCTAGGAAGAATGGAAAACTAAGCAACTTCTTTGGAAATTGTCTGGCAGTTTCTTTAAACATTATGAACTCAGTTATCATATGGTCTAATCATTCCATTTATAAGTGATTTATACCAGAGGAATAAAAGCATATGGCCACACAAAGACTTATATATAAATACGCATAGCAGCTTTATTTTTAATTGACAAACTAAGTGGTAAAAACACTGATGTGCATCAATGGATAAACAAATTGTGATTTACCCTTCATAGAACACTACTCAACATTAAAAAGAATAAACTATTGATACATGCACCATATGGATATATCTCAAAACAATCATCTTGTACAAAAGAAAATAGCCATATCAGGTGCACATCTTGTTATTTCATTAATTTGTGATGTTATAAAAGATGTGTTAACTTATAGTAAACAGGTCACTGGTTGCCTGGGGCAAGAATTGCTTAAGGTATGAAAAATGACAAGGGCAAAAAGATAAAAATGGACAGAAGAAAAGTTTTTGGAATGATACACTCATTATTTCAGCTCTGTCAAAAGTTCTATATATATATTTCTCAAAGTATAAATTTTAAGCATGTATGATTTATTGTCAATTATACATCAATAAACCTGTTAAAAAGCATACTGCATGCTTCAGAGATTATGTGTAGGACACCCTGGGAAGCACTGCTCATAAACATAACAGAAATTGTGAGTCATTATCCCAAATCAGAAGTTTGGTATAAATAAGATGTGTAAGTAGAATTCCCAATCACTTCTGGCACTAGGCAATGTCATGTGCAAGATAAATAATGAAGTACAATTACTGATGCCACCTTATCTAGATGCCTGGAAGAACTCTAATCAATGCATCTATTATCTCTATTCCCTGCCACCCCTTCGAACTTCTATTAAACAGTATCTCCTCTTAGATTCATTAAGTCAAGTATGACTCACTAGTACCAAATGCAATTGTTTGGCTATCTGTTTGGATTCAGCACACTATGAAGTTGGCTTCCTAGGCCTCAACATAAAGCCTTTATTTATTTTTCATTCTAGTATAAACTTACTTTATGCTTCATTTTTAACTGAGTTTTACATGAAGAATTTAGTATCACAAAGCATTTTTAGGTCTCTACCCATACAATAACATGGAGGGGATCATATTTCATAAAAGTGAGAGTGTTCAGGATTGTGTATTTATAAACCATTTTGAAGTATTGTGCTTAAAATGTACTTAAAATCAAAAAAATCTTTTGAAGTTTCAGAATTTCTGATGATTTTCTAATTGTGCTAAATCCAATAAGTTATGGTTAATTCTTAACCTATTAAAATAAAGCACCTTTGACGGGTGTGTTGAATTTGAAAAGTTTCTAAAATTTTTTTTTCTAGAAAGAGTATGAATAAATACTTCAAAATACACCTGTCTCCAAGATTCCAGTTTCACATGAGAAAAGCAAAGAGCCACTAGATCATATTTTATTTGACTGCAAATAAAATACACACAGTCTTTTGATTGGCCAAGAAGAACACATATGCACACAAGGTAAGAGCAAGAGAAGAAGAGCAAGAAAGAGAGAGGTTTAATGTTTTAAATAAAAATGTTAAAATTGTTAGTTCAAAATTCAAATATATATACATATAGATTTTATTTAGAATATCAGCAGCAGCTAAATCCTTATTCCTAAAGATACTTAAATTTGCATTCACTAGAGTCTACCACTTGCCTTGCACTCCTAGGGAGAACTAAGTCTCTAATATACATTTGAGAATTACGTGTGCTGTGTCAATTTGATGTGGGCCTCATGGTTAACACCGTAGTTGCAGGAATATCTTTCCTTCAGTCTGACTGAGTATATAAACTTGCAAAATTTTATACTTTTCTTCAAATTTCTAAATCTCATTTGATGATGTTATTCTATTTGATTGTACTCCTATTATTGTATTACTGAATATGTTTTATAATATTTTAGGAACAATTTTATTTCTGGAACATTACTGCTTCCATTCAATAGTGGCTAAATACCTGCTCCTGTGGGCCCAGTGTCAATCCAGAAGCCAATCTTGGCCTGCTAGTCAAAGAATAGATCATGCTGTGTAAGGGCAGCAAATGTGGTGCAAGATATCACTCATTGGTCTATTAATGTGAATGGATTTAGTTCAAGCCAATCACCTAAATTAGCATTGTGGCTAGATTTAGTACAGATCTTGGTTTGAGGGGTGGGAGTGGGGTGCTGGAATAAAGGATTTAATACCAAAAAACCCTTGAGGGTCAATGCCATCTAGGTGGCTAAAGCCCTAATGAGACAGCTCAGGCTTCCTGAGAAAGCAAACAGAAAATTCCAAAGGACCATGAGAGGATCCAAACATAATCAATCTATTCCAGAGCTGTATCCTAAAGCCCTGCTTTCACGAACCACTCCTGTTATCTCACACAGCATGAAAAACTTTATACCAACGAATGGTTTTTAGAAAGACTACTGGTACCTGACTGGCTCGTATGCTTCTACAACTATAGCAGTCCATGCTGGGGATGAGAATAAGCCAATGAGATCTAAATTTGGGTGCAGCCAGGCTTTTAATAGTACTCTCCATGACTTTTTCATTGAGAGGAGATAAGAAAAAGTAAGGATAAGAGAAGCTCCAAATCACCCACATACCCATATCTTCTTAGGCAGTTTTCAAAAGAAGGATCTACAGCCATCTGGCATTTTTAAGCATTTGCCTGCCAAATTTGGAAGGGTATGTTGAGAAAGAGAAGACAGAAAAATATAAAATCTACGTAACACAGTATCTCAACATTATCTGTAGTGTCATAGTCACTAAGTTTCTTTCATCATTAAAGAGAGATAATATAGTAGTGTGGTGCAGAACAAATAGCCTGGAACCAAACTTCACACATTCAAATCCCAGCTCTGCCACTGACAAGTTCAGTTCTCTCTGCCACAGTTTCCTCTTAGTAAAACAAGAGAAATAACAGTACCTATATCAAGTACTATTTGAAGTTTTGAGAAGTAATATGCAGTTAGTGTTAGTAGTTAATATTAACAAATGACTACATATCGTTAAACTGTAGACAAAAATGAAACTGATGGTCATAAGAGAAGTTCTAATAAACCTTAAATACTACACATAACTTCCAAAAATATAGGTAAGTGGTACTTTTTGCATTTGGATCATGCAGTTCCAAAGCCAGATTCTAACATAGCTCTACTCCAGGATCTGCTATATTTAAATAATAAAAGGTGAATTTATAATAATAAGGTGTATAATATGAAAACGATGGTCCTACCCGGTTGTTTAAATGTTAGAAAAGACTTTTTTTCTAATTGGGAGGGCAGGTGGTCAGCAAAGGGAATTAGTATACTAAACACAAGCAGTTGACACTGAAAAGATGCAGAATACAAATAAGCATGTACAAAATGTAAAGTACAAGATGTGGTCACTTTATGACCCTGTGCCGGGAAGTTCTCTGTTCCAGGGTTCCAGGGAACCTTACAACACACCCAGAGTTGCAAGAAGAACCGCAAAAAGGAACAGCGGGGACCAATCATGTGCCGCCACACTTTCCTTTCCCGCGCGTGCCCTCCCCTTCCTGCTCCTGTTTCTTACCCCATAAAAACCCCACACTCCTGTAGTTCGGGGCCATTACCTCTGCCTCCTGTGAGGGGTATGTATTGGCCCAGAGCTCTGTTTGAACATAGCTTGTTGTTTTTGCATCGAACCTGGTCTCTTGTCGTTCTTGGGCGCCGCTCATCCTTGTGCCGGGTAAGTTGGGGAGTTTCTTTGGCCTCAACAACACTAATTGAGCATCTACTACATGAGCACTTTTCTTATACTCCATTTAATGTTCATAACCACCTAGAAGTTTAAATATTACTTATAATTTACAAATAAGAAAACCGACATTTGGTGAGGTTAATTGGTTAACTAAAGTCACATAATTTGAGAAGAATATAATGAAGAGAGAAGTGGTGTTTGTCAAGTTGAATAAAATGATGATGAGGGCTAATATTTATTTAGTGCCTTCTGTGAATTTAGGGACTACCCACTGATACCAAGCAACTAGTTTGTTTGTTTGTTTATTGATTGATTGATTGATTGGTGCCAGGGATCGAACTCAGGGCCTTGCACTTGCCAAGCAACTAGTAATGTAAGGAGTATTCCCTTTGCCATTCCACAGGTAAAGACACTGAGGCTTTGCTGGGGGCAGGTTATTGAATAAACTGGACTAAAAGCGGTGGTAAAAAGCGAATGATTCAAAGTCTACTTTGACATAACTGAATTATTAAAAAATCATGTTGACAGCGGACTTTGCTTTTAAAATGCTGCATATTTGAGAAAATACTAGATATTCCTAAGATACTTAAACTCAACTTAAACTTAAATCTTGAATTTAAATCTAAAAGTAGATTTCATGTAAAGCAATCCTTAGTTGTTACACTAGTATTGTTTGAAGTCCTGAAATACTTGCACATTATTTAAATTGTAAAAATCAAAGGATGGCTAACATAGGATATAACAAAATATTTTAGTTTATATTGTGCAAGAAAGATAAATATTTAAAAAAATGAAAAAAAATAAAAAGACAAATCTTGAAACTTCTCATTATAAAGAAAATTATTTCTTTTTTCGGGGGGGGTGGGGATGCTGGGGATGAAACTCAGGGCCCTGTGCTTGCCAGGCAAGCTCTCTACCACTGAGCTAAATTCCCAGCTCCTAGAAAATTATTTCTTGATATTTTAAAAAGTAATACTTAACATTTACTTTGTAATAGTAAAAATGAAATCAGCCTATTATGAATATATTTAGCATTTTAAAAATCCTCTACTTTCTCAAGCTAACTGTACTGTTTTGGGGATCGTAAGGAAAAAAAAACTAAATGTGCGCGCACGTGCACACACACACGCGCACATACACACTCTTAGCTTTATCTTGAATTGTTTTCAATGGGATACATTAAGAAAGCATTGAAAATCAAATTTTGACTTCTGAAAGTGGTCTTTTGAAACACAATCACAGTTAAGCAGGAAATAGCAAAGTATAAGATGTGCAATTTTGCCATTGTACTCTGGTGGGTAACATGAATAAACTACCCAAGCTTTAAATGAAAAATGCAAATTTAAGTGGCACTATTTTTGCTCAGCATCACATTCTGAAAATACAAGTGACAAGCCATGCTTCTTATTATACATAACATTGGAAATTATATTTTGAACTGAATTTGTCATCTTAAAGCTGGCTCTTGGTAAAACACTATCTTTCAAGGAAGTATATCATTTCATAGTGGAGCAGAATGTCAACTAAAACCTATATCTTTTTTTTTCTATCTTGTTTAAATGTAGGCTTAATACAAGAACACCTATATTGTTACACATTAAATATTTGTACCATTTGACATTAAGCATGAGTTCAAAGAAAAGAAATTTTTAAAAACCTTTTCCAAAACTGACTAAAATCTTGTTCTGCGATTGTTAGGATGAAGCTTTCTTGTGTCACTACATTAATAGATCTAACTTCAAAATGCCAACATCTAATTGCAAATTTTTATAAACAAATCTTGCTTATAATTTGTAGTTGTGTTGGACTAAATGCCCAATCACATTTCAATGAGTAAAAATGCACTTTTGGATTTTATTAAACAAAATACAAAGTGATTTGGTGGGGGAGGCTGTACTGGGGATTGAACCACACTGAGCTAATCTCCAGCCATTTTTATTTTTTGAGACAAGTTCTTGTAAAGTAAACCAAGCTGGACATAAATCTGTGATCCTCCTGCCTCAGCCTCCTGGGATGCTATGAATTTAGGAGTGTGCCAACATGCTTTGCTAAAGTGATTGCTGACATTGGCAAAATTGATCTTTGTTACCTACTTTCTGCAGCTGCCGGGTTACTAAGAATCATGGGTAATTTTTTAAAAGATCATGAATAAAAAGAGAATTTCACAAAACTTTATCAAGAAGGTTCAGGCTAGAATCTTAATTTATAAGTATAATGAGAAACTACCGTGAACGTTTGTCATTTGTATTTAGTTTTTCTATCATGGAGTAAACTGAATTAAAGAAGCTTGAGGACCACACAACACTGGATCTATGCAGTGTTCTATATCATCCACAGACTTGCCACTATAAGTACATGGAGTACGTGTTATATGAAAATATTCTTGTATAATAATTAAAGACAGTTTTAGGTCATGATAAATATATTAAATTCTTGCAGTCTGATTTTTGTTCATATATTTAAATGACTCACAAATCAATAAATGGTTCTTGTAGTAGACTTTCTCAGTTGTATCGCCACCAACTTTGTGGATAAACATGATATTCAATTACCAGGGTTCATTCTCATTCATTCTCTCTCTCTCTCTCTCTCTCTCTCTCTCTCTCCCCCCCCTTCCCTCCCTCCCTGTCTTTGTTTCTGTCTGTCTGTCTCTGTGTCTTTCTGTCTCTCCTCACTTGGTCAGAAATGAAACATCACTGATGATGGTAAATATTCCTAAAACCTTTTTTCTTGGACATGGAAGTATGTTTGTTGTTCAAAAGTAATAATTCATAAGATATAATTATGAAGTCTTACCCTTAGTCTTTAAAAAGCCACTGCATGTTAACAATGAGGTAAAAGTTATTAAAAATATTTTAAGAATTGCTATCTCTATAATGTGTTTGAAAATATATCTGGAGAATCTTCTTCCAACTGAAAATCTTGAGTTGCTCACACAGAGACACTGAGAAAGCATGCACTCACTATAGCAATTTATCACTGATGATGACATTTATTCTTGGATGTGGCCAAGAGTCTTGGCTCTAAGGAACATAAATGGAAATCAGAAAATAAAATCAGCAGTAAATAGTTCATACATACTTGTATAGTGGGGGCTCAGATTTTACACTACTTTTGGACTATGAAACCCCAAATTAACTATTTAGCTGCACAGCTCTAGACATAGAAGGGAGCTTTATAAGTATCATTACACATTTATAGTTACCAGTTTATTGTTAAAATTTGCTTTTTAAAGTTGCATTCACAAGCTTATGGAAACTGACTTGATTAGTATGACATCGTCATAAGTATTCAGAACACTCATACTAGAGACATGGGAGCCACTGGAGAAAATTATCAGAAAAATGGTATTATAAGCTATATCAAGTTACACCACTTTAATTCTTAACACATATATCTTAGTTTTCTTAGTACCAAGTTAAGAATGAGTTGCTCTGAGTAGAAGAGAGACTACCATTAGACAAGAAAAAGAGAAAAACAATAAGGGGGAGGAGGGTATAAAAGAAGGTTATGAGGGGAATGTATATGATGAAAATTGTTATATGTAAGTATAAAATATCACATCAAAAGCCAATATTTGGTTAAACCAATTGGCACTAATAAACTATATTTTTAAAAAGAATGAATTGCATTATTGCGAACATGAATGTTTGTAGCCATCTCTGCATCATATTTGTGAACCACAGTATGTCATTACAATAAAAATTAATGTAAGGATTACTGTTACAAAAGTACATTCTAAGGACTAATACCTACCCATCTTCATTGAAATATCAGTCTTGTCCAAAAATAGCTTCTAAAATAAATGGAAATTTAGTGGTATATTTTACTATCACAAATAAACTATGGGCCATTACTATGTTTCTATCATGTGTTACACACTAATCTTGTAATAATGGACAGTAATATTAGCTTTTTCATTCCAGTATCTACCCAAACCAGAGAGGTAATTTCTAAGGTTACTAAATAGAGAAGCCATCATGGTTTTGATGCATTCAATCGCGAACATATTTTTATTAGTGCAAACATGGTGATTTCTACTTGGTTTTGTTTTCATTTAAAATTCCATGGTTTAATACAGGTTTACTGATTCTACATTTTCCATTTTTCTGAAATTTATTGGTAAAAAAATTCTGAAGTCAAAGAACTAGGCTTTCCCATCCTAACCAGAATATCTAACTCTGATTGCTTCCCTCCCAAAGTTAGCAATATCATCTTCATTAGAGTTGTTTAGGATCAGAAGTACATTTAACCTTCTTTTCTCCTTTATATTTGCATACTCAGTTTTCTCCAAGTGCAGACAGAGTAGACACTGATATACCACCCATACACTTTTCAGGCGTGAAAGACTTCCTCCTTTAGATACTAAAAATGATGATGAAAATGAAGCATCAGCTCAACCCTCTTTAGCCATTACTTTACTTTAAAGCAAAAACCTCACTGCCTAGCTTGTCATGCTGGCACATGCCTGTTAACACCAGTTACAAAGAGGGTTGAGCCAAGAAGGTCACAAGTTTGAGGCCAGCCTGGGCAACTTAGCTACACTCTGCCTCAAAATTTAAAGAAAACAAAACCCGGGGAAGTAGCTCAGTGGCAGAGTGCTTATCCAACATGTATATGGCCCAGCATTTAATATCCCCAGTAAGGCAGAAAAAAACAACTTAAAAAAGCCTCACTCAAGCTACATCCTCCTTCCACACACAGTCCACTTCCCATGTGTAATCACCATAGCACTATCGATCAAGCTCATCTCCTTCTCCTAACTTGGGACAATTCCAAAGAGGCACCCCAGCTTCAGACACCTCAATAAATTGGCCTGAAGCAATTACTGGGCATGTGTTGAAGCTCATTTTCTCTCTCTGGCCAAATAGCTTTCTTTGCAAAAGTATTGAATAGAACACAAACAGTCTCTGGTAAATGTTCTGCATGCTAATCTCCCTTCTCACAATCTGATTCCCTAGAAAGCCAACATGCAATAGCATCATTTCCCTTTTTTAGTTATCTTGAAATTGTCCTTCTGTTTTTTTAATCCGACATTATTGGCTTAGTTTGGACTGCCTTTAAATCTCAATTATTATGGTCAATTGTCACTATTTGTTTCATGGCCCAATAGGCATGGAAATATAAACCTCCACACAGTCGTGCTGGGAACATGGTTCTAGCTCATGACTAGCTACTGTGAAAATTTCAAATCTATCCATTTCTCAAAAATGTTCCCTACCAATGAATATGCCATGACATCAATATTAGTACATGTTGTCCGTACTCCCATTAAAATCCCCTCGGCAGAGAGATCACACACACACCAGTGGTCTCCTACAACTCTGTGCCTATGGGGATTCACTGCCATAGGAGTTGGCCTAAGAGTCATGTCAGTCACTGAAAGACACTCACTCCAACTTCCTTGCCGTTCAGTGTGATAATTTTCTCTGAAGATCTCCAGTGAGGCTCCAGTTTTCAAAAACAGCTAGCTCACTTGTTATTGGCGCTCTTCCATCACCATTTTATTTTTCCATTCTTGTAAAGTACTTCCTGTGATCACCTCTCAGACACAGTACTTGCAATTAAACTCTTATCTTAGGGTCTGCTTTTGAAGTGGGGACACAAGCCCCATTTTAACGAAAAACTTTAAGAAATGACTACCTGACAAATTGCCAAAGACTTGCAAATCGATCTCCCAGATCTAACTGCCCCTCTCCTTCCATCTGTTGTATATATTTTCTCTAGATTTTCTTCATAAATACTCAGTTTACTCATGTCTCTTTTCTCATAAAAATTCTTCAGAGGCTCTGACTGTAACAAGAAACAAAGCAAGGAGACTAAGACTGGCAGAGGAAAGACTGGCAACAAAATATAGCTGCTCCAGAAGATGGAATCGAGACAGCTGGAGAACATTTATTGAAGAAAAAGAATAGAAGTAGGTTTCCAGGAACCTGGAAACTACAGAAAATGTGGGGAAACTGAATAGAACGCAGTTACGAACACTAACCAAGCAGTCCAGAACATGAAACCCGGGTTCCTGGGGAGGAGGCCCTGCCTCCGCTGGGCCCTGAGAGGGCTGGAAGCTCCAGGGACACACGACAGCCCAGGCTGGCAATCCCAGACTCAAGAAAAGCCCAGTTAGTACAAGCTGCAAAAGACAGTTTGGGGTTTCACTCGGAAAGTGACACCTTCCACACGGCAGGCTAGAGTTAGACAAGAAATCCTGCAAATTTGCCTGAAATATTTGAGAAGGATTAATCAGAAGCCATTTTGGGAAGAGGTTAATTGTTTTAGAATGAGCTACGGAGAACTACACTTCGCGATTTCTGGGGTTACCCTAACACAGTGACTAAGTAAGAGAAGGCCACAAAAAACAGTCAGAGAGAGGGTGAAAGCTACACATAGACCCACTGAAAAGTTTAAATTTAGGCCATGAGGGATATGGAGGTCCTGCCCCTTGTGGTGAGAAGCCAGGTCAGCTGTGTGGGTTTTCGATAAAGCCAGGTCTAAAATTGCTAGCTTTGAGACCAGCAGGCTGCTAGACCCCCGGCCCTGATGTCTCTACCCAGCACACTGTCTGTTTGCTATTCCCATCTGCCAACTTGATCAGGCATACATCTCAACTTGGACAGTTGCCACAACCTGGGGTGTACAGACAGAGGGGCCTCCGGAGCAGAGGGGCACCTCAAAAACCCATAGACCATAAAGCTAGACATAGAAAGCACTGACCTACAGGGGAGACCCAGAGGGTCCTACAGAGAGCCATGGAAACTGGGAGTGATCAGCCCCAGGGAAAACACTAATGCCTGACCACACCCAGCAGGAAAAGCAGGTAAGGACTCAATATTCACAAAAAAAAAATGTGAGTGTAAAAACAAAATAGGATTTAGTAGTGACTCACTATCCCCCCTCTACCTGGGGGATGCCAATACTGAAGACCCTGGAAAAAACCACTCATTCTATAACATAGAGGAATTTTTTGGTACACATTTCACTTTTAAGTCATTATTTTTTGGGGAAGATTGAGTTTTCTTTCTTATAATTTCTTTTGTTCTGTTTTTACTTTGTTCTTCTTTTCTTTATTGCTGTTTTCTGTTACTTTTAGTTGCTTCTATATTCTTTTGCTCCTTAATAGGATCCTTTGCCTCACTTTTATTTCTCCTTCTCATCTTTTATTTTTCAAATTTTACTTGCTACAGTTTCACCTTCCCCCTCTTTATATTAGTATAACAATTAAGCTCTGTTATAATGATACACACTATATTAACTACAGTTATTATCTTATTCTTTTGTTATGACATTTTATTTTTTCACAAAATAAAAAAAAGAAAAATTACTGTGGAAACAAATATATTCACTAATAGGTTGAATCTACAATGTACTTATTTTCTAAAGAAAATAGCTTACTGAGAAAATGCTTGCTATTAGGGACCCAATCAGCTGATAAGTGAGGGAGTTGATACTAAAAGCTAATACTTTCAACCCTGATTTCAAATTAAAACACCCAGCTTTTCTGAAAAACCTGGCTTCTTAAAAACACAATAAAATTAGTTTACTTAAATAATGAACAAATATAACTTTAAAAAAAAACAATTAAGCCTTATTACTCTTTATTTAGTTACCTCTGTTATTATTTTTCATTTCTTTCTATTGTTAATGGTGTTATAGTTAGTTGTTGCATTTAGTAGACACTTGTCAATATTTGAATTGTCTTTCTCTCTCTGATTGTAAACCTGTTTTCTATTGTTAAGGGAAGTACAATTACAGCTTTTACTGTTTGTTATGGTCAATGTTCAACTTACCTATGACTGTAGTATTGCTGCTGATTTCGTTACTATTGCCAGGGTGGAATAGTTACTGTTATCAATTGGTTTTTATGGTATGCCAACATCTGGTTTGTTTTTGTGTCTTCAACAATACTGTGGTTCATTCTGGACACCAGGATGTTGGGCCAAATATATTGTACCCTCCTCTCCCCAAATTAATGGATGTGGTCCAGTCTTGAAACATATGCAAAGACTTATAGTTAGCCATGCACTGACTGAATCACTGAAAAGCAGATACTAAAGAAATCTCCATGCTAGAAACAAAGTCTTTTCACTCTAATTGACTTTCATCCCTCAGCACAAAAAAAAAGAAAGAAAGAAAGAAAGAAAGAAAGAAAGAAAGAAAGAAAGGAAGAAAGAAAGAAAGAAAGAAAGAAAAAGACAGAAAGACAGATAGATGAGAAAACAAGGCAAGAAAATGCCTGCAAATCCTCCAGATTCCCAAAGGAGATGCATGCAGCATTAGTGGGGAGGAAAACACCAGCCAAATAACTGAACTATATGACGTGGTTAAAGAGGAGACAACCAGCATGGTGTGACATGCCTGTAACATCAGCACCCAGGAGTTTGAGCCAGGAGTATACATGAATTCAAGGCCAGCCTGGACTACACAGTGAGACCCTGTCTAAAAAAAATTTAAAAAGAGACAAAAAAAAAAACCCCAGATCAATGAGGTACTCGGTGATCTCACAAATGATAATAGACTTAATAAATAAAATGATCAGTAAGCTAACAGAAGACAGTGTTAAAAAGCTATCTGAGCTAAACAAAATACAAAATAACCAATTTAGCAAAGAATCAGAGTCCATGAAAAGGTATTACACAGATATCTAGGAGATATAAAAAAACTCTATTGAATCATATGGGTAGCAGAAAAAAGAAAAAAACAAAATAACAACAACAACAAAAAAAAAAAAAACAATGTGAGCAGTAAGTGTTAGAACTAGAAGATAGGGCTGATGCAGGTGATCATATACTCAGAGATATCTTAAAGCACCAAGTATTCATGGAAAATGGATTTAATATATGGATAAATGAGGCAAATAGAACCCCAAATAGCCACAATCAGAAATTATATCTCCACAATACATAATCATAAAAGTCCTAGAATGGGACAAAATAGTAAAAGCTCTATAATTGAAATCCAGCACAAGGATAGAATTTTATAAAGCTGTGAAAAAAACTCAATAAATCACTTATAAAGGCAAACTCATTAGAATTACAACAGACTTGTAGGGCAGGAGAGCTCAGACTGAATAAAGTATTTTAAGCACCAACACAAAACAAAACAAAACAAAAACAAAGTTCTCACCTAGACTAATATCTGCTGGAAAACTATCTTTCAAATTTAATGGATAAAGTATTTCCATGATAAAAGAGCACCATAAGAATTCATGACCACCAAACTAATGCTCAAAAAAATTCTGAAAGATATCCTAGAAAGAATGAAGTCAATGAAGCCAAAAATGCTAATGGAATAAGTACATAGGTAGGGTGAGCTATTAAACAGAAGGGAGAAAAAAGGAATTACCAACAAGAAAATAATGCAATGACAGGAATAAATAAATATATCTCAGTAATAACTCTCAATGTGAATGGTCTGAACTCCCTAATAAAAAGACAGAGATTGGCAGATTGGATCAAAGAACAAAACCCAAAAGTATACTGTATATTAGAAACACATTTAATTCAAAAAGAAATTCATAGACTACAAAATCAAAGGAAAGAAAATGACATTTCATCTGCCAAGACCCCAAAAGCAAGCAAAGTTAGCAATCTTGGGGATTTCAAGAAAAAAAACAATAAAAAGAGGCAAAGAAGGTCAGTACATATTGTTTAAGGGAACAATTTATTAGAAAGAGATGACAATTATAAATTTATATGCACTGAAACCCAGTGCATCCAGCTACAAAAAGCAAACACTACTCAACATAAAAAATCAGATTAGCATCAATATTGTTGTAGTAGGGGAACTCAATAATTCACTATAATGAAGAAATGGATTAACTATGGTAAAAAGTCAACGAAGTTGATCCACAGCTTAGAAAAAAACAGACTTAATAGATATCTATAAATTGTTCCACCCAACAAAAGAATACACATTCTTCTCAGCAGTACACAATTTTCTTTGAAATAGACCACATGTTAACCAGTAAAGCAGGCTTAAATGAGTATAAAATATTGAAATTATCCCATGCATACTATCAGATCTTAGTGCAGCAAAACTAGAAATTAATGGGGAAAAAACACAGAAATTATGCACTCACATGGAAATTAAACAATACACTGTTGAATAATCAATGGGTCACAGAAGATAACAAGATTCAAACAATAATGCCAGTTCCAACATAACAGAATCTACAGGACATAATGAAAGTAATCCTAAGAGGGAAGTTTATAAATGTGAATGCCCCCATTAGAAAAACAGCCTGAATTCAAATAGATAACCTAATCATTCACCTCGAGTACTAGGAAAAAATGGACAATCCAAATCTAAAAGTAGCACAAGGAAGACAATTATAAACATCAGGAAAAAAATGAATGAAATTGAGTCTTAAAAAACCCACAAAGAATGAACGAATCAAAAAGCTGGTTCTTCTATGGAATAAAAAATGGAGAGGAACCTTTAACCACTCTTACAAAAATAAAAGGAAGGAAATGCAAATAGAAATGAAAAAAATCACATAAAAAACACCACTAAAATCAAGAAGATTATTAGTAACTACTTTGAAAACTTGTATGTACTCCAATAAATTGGAGAAATCAGAATAAATGGATAGATTCCTAGATACATATGAATTACTAAAACTGTCCAGACTTGGTGGTGCATGCTTGTAATCTCAGCACTTGGGGAGCTGAGATTATAAGAGGACTGCCACAAATTCAAGGCCAGCCTGTGCTACAGAGAGAGCCTGAATTGCATAGTGAGACTCTGTCTCAAAAAGCCAAAAAAACCAAAACCAAAAACAAAACAGCAACAATAAAAAAAAAACACTAACAAAAGTAAAAGAAGAAGATATTAAAAACCTTGAATAATCCAATAAGAGGATGAGGGAATCAAATTGAGGCAGGAATAAAAGCCTAGTAATTTAGAAAAGCCCAGGACCCGATAGATGCATTTATGAATTCTCTAAGAACTTCAGAGAAGATCTAACACCAATACTCCTCAAACTTCTTAATGAAATTGAAAGGAAAGGAGCATGTCAAATTCATTCCTTGAAGCTACCATTACCTTATTTCTAAAACTAGACAATGATTCAAGTAAAAAAGAAAAATATGGGTCAATCTCTTACATGAACACAGATGCAATAATCCTCAACAAGATATCAGCAAAAGGAATACAACAAATCATCAAAAAAAATCATACATCATAAACAAGTCACTTTCATACCAGAGATACAAGGATGGTTCAACATGCAAATCAATAAATATAATACATCATATAAAAAGAAGCAAGGGGGAAAAAAGAAGCAACAAGATGTCATGTACAGGTACAAATCCCCTATGATGAATGTACATCTAAAATGTACCATTCAAATATAATTTTAAAAAAAGCCATTGCTGGGAAATAAACAAAAAGCAGTGAACAGAAAAAAAAAAAGGAAGCAAGGACAAATATTACATGATCATCTCAATAGATGAAAAAAAAAGCCTTTGACAAAATCCAACATCATTTCATGATACAAACTCTGAAAAAAATAGGTATAGAATGATCTAATCTCAAAGTGATAAAAGATATTTCTGACAGACCTATTACTAACATAATATTAAATGGGGAAAAACTGAAAGATTTTCTCCTAAAATCAGGAGCAAGACAAGGATGTCCATTATCATCACTCCTGTTTAATATAGTACTTGAAATTTTAACTGGAGTAATTAGGCACTAGAAAGTAATAAAACATATGTACAGGAAAGGAAGAAATCAAATTATCATTATTTGTAGATAACCTGATTCCCTACATAGAAGAGTCAAAAAATCCTATGAAAAGACTCCTAGAATTATTAACAAAATTCCACAGCATGCCATAATAAAAGATCAACATATGCAAATCAATAGCATTCCTCTTCACCAATAATATACTCATGGAGAAAGAAATAGAAGAACAATACTATTCACAATAGCCTCAAGAAAAATAAAATACTTAGGAATTAACCTAACAAAGGAAATCAAAGCTCTTTATAATAAAAGCTATACTACTCTGAAAGTGGAGATCAAAGAGAACATCAGAAAACTGAGAGACTTTGAGTTTCTTATATAAACAGTATGATATTTGGTCTGTGTATCTCACTTCACTTAATATTATGTTCTCAAGGTGCATTCATTTTTCTACAAATGACTCAAATTTACCCTTCTTTATGGCACAGTAGTACTCCACTGTGGATGAATATCACAATTTCCTTATCTATTCATCATTTGATGAATATATTCTCATATATATATTCTCTCATATGTGTGTATATATGAGATAAATAGGAAGTAGGGAGAGATTGAGAAGTTCAAATAACTCCCCAAATTATTTATTCTATTGTTTCAAAAATAGTTTAATACATATGCTAATTTGTTTCATTTATACTATTAGTTTCTCAGTTCATTGAAAAGAAAACTTGGGGCTATCACCTGTTTGTTTCTTTTGTGTAAGGGAGAATCTTTTTTGTCTATGTCTGTTCTCTTAATAGCTATTGTGGAAAAAAAAGATAAAGTATACTATTATCGTCCTCTTATTATTTTGTTATAAATTTTATTTTACTTTTAATAAAATAAACATAAATAAAAATAAAATTGAAAGATACCCACTTTTCCTGAATAGGTACAACCAATATTGTCAAAATGGCCATATTTCCAAAATGAATACATAGATATAATGCAATCCCAATCAAAATACCAACACCATTCCCCATAGAACCAGAAAAAATAATTCAAAAACTCATATGGAACCAGAAGAGTCCCAAAATAGCAAAAGCAATCCTGGGCAACAAGAGCAAAACTGGAGACATCACAATCTCAGATTTCAAGTTATATTACAAAGCTACAGTAATAAAAACAGTATGATATAGGCACAAGAGATGTGTGGATCAATGGAACAGAATAGGCTATTCAGAAACAAATGTAGGCATATTCAGCCATCTGACCTTTGACAAAGAAGCCAAAAACATTCACTAAAGGACAGATAGACTCTTTAGCAATTGGTGCTTGGAAAACATACTATCCACATGCAGAAGATTAAAGGTAGACATATATCCTTCACCATGTACTAAAATAAAAACAGAATAGATCAATTATCTAGATATTAAATCTCCTGGAAAATAAAATAAGTCAAAATCTTGAATACATAGGCATAGGCAAAAATCAGAACCCCAATTGCACAAGAAAAAGGATCAAGAATCAACAAAGGTGATTATATCAAATTAAAATTCTTCTGCACAGGAAAAGAAAAAAAACAACAGAGAGACAACGTACAGAATGGGAAAATATTTTCCCAGCTACTATTTGGACAGAGGACCAATATCTAGAATGTATAAAGAACTGAAAACATTAGACCCGCCCCCAAAAAAACACCATCAAGAAATGGGAAACTGCAATGGAAACCTCACAAAATATGAACTGCAAATAGCTAATAAATGCATTAAATAAAACCTTCACCATTTCTACCCATTAGAGAAATGCCAATGAAAACATCACTGAGATTCCGTATTACTCCAGAACCAATGACTATTATAAGTCATCAAGTGATAAAAAATGCTGGTTTGGCTGCAGGGAGAAAGGAACCCTTCTATATTGTTGGTGAGAATGCAAACTAGTACAACTACTATGGAAATCAGTGTGGAGATTCCTCAAAAATGTAAAAATATAAATTCCATTCAACCCAGCTAATCACCTTCTAGATATCTTTTCAGAAGAGACAAAGACATTGTATTACAGTGATGTATGCATACCTATGCTTACAACAGCGCAACTAATAATAGCTAAATCTTGGAAGCAAACAGATGAATGGATAAAGAGAATGTACGCAGTTGTATATAATGGAGTACTACTCTGCCATAAAGAAGGATAAATTTGAGCCAGTTTTAGGAAAACATATGCACTGTGAAGAAATAAAATTAAGGGAAATAGATCCAATGCAGAAGTTTAAATATCACATGCTTCCACTTATATGAGAAACCTAGAGCATAAAGAAAGAGAAAAACAAAGGATAACAGGAAACAAGGAGCTAGATCTTTTGCAAATGGGAAAGGGACCAAGAGATGTTCCTTTCCCTGTCCTCTCCAAGAGGGACAGGGGAGGAGGGAAGGAGAAGTAAAAAAATTAAGATGTGTTATATATATGTATCTACTCTACACAATGAATTTAATCATTATTTACTACAAATATGTACTAATAAAAATGGAATAAAATCATACTATGAAACAAGTCTTCCCCAGAAACACTGTCTGTATTTCTAACTCTATGCTACTCTATATTCTTAGCAAACACACACACACACACACACACACACACACACACACACACACACGCAATCATATCCAGGTACCGTTTTTTATTTTGAGCACCTGTCTTTATATTTCAATACAGCTGTTTCCCCTGCTGGAATATCCTCCTCATCCATATTGGCTGATAAATTCTAGCTTATCCTTCAAGGTCCTGTTCAAGCCCATTATTCCCTATGAAGCCCTCTGAGACTCTCACTGCTGAAATTCATATCTCACTATATCATGTTCCCTGGCACCATGATTAAACTTTCAGTTTAGAAGAGCATACCTTAAGTGAGATGATTATGGGTACCTATTCCCACATTAAGACATAAATTCCTTGGGGGCAGGAGTTGGACCACACTGGCAATATTCAAAATAATCACCAAATGTATGTTCCAGCTCTGTTCAACCCAGGGCTCCTGATCAAGGTTCTGAGGCACTCCTCTGATATTTCATGTTTTAAAGAGGCCCTATCCAGGCTGGGGATTTAGCTCAGTGGTTAGAGTGCTTGCCTTGCAAGCACAAGACCCTGAGTTTGATCCCCAGCTCCAAAAAAAAAAAAAAGGCCCTATCTGATTAGTGAAAATATGCATTGAAAGCTTATGTACTCAAAAATCCTGTTGAAAGAAACAGAAACATGAGTCTAAAAGGGTAAGACATATCGCATATAATTATTTAATTCTTCTCAGATCCATTTTAATAACTTTAAGAGTCATTCACAGATCAGGAGATTTTATCAAGATGTTGGTAAACATTCTCAATACAGTGATGGTCCATAATTTGTGGTTCCTTTTCACATTCCTTTTCATAAGTAGCATAATTCACTGCTTTTTACATAACAGGAAATTGAGATTATATTTTATGAAAAATATTCATGAAAATTCTGAGTGACTTGTCACTGTTTATAAAAATAATTAAAAATTGAAAACTAAGGAAAAATCTATTTTCCTATAGACTATTTCCAACTATTGAGATTATCATTGATAATCAAAATTTAAAAAACTAAATATTTTGTAGTACTGGGGATTGAACCCAAGGGAATTACACTGAGCTTTATCTCCAGCCATTTTAATTTTTATTTTGAGATAGGATCTCCCCAGTTGGTGCACGATAGGCTCAAATTTGCGATCCTCTTGCCTCAGCCTTCCAGGGTGCCGGGATTACAGGCATGCGTCACTATGCTTGGCTGAAATTGAAATTTCTTTAAAACAAATCACAGCTTCTAGATTACCTATAAAATCGTAAAATATGTTCCTTTACTGAACATGCTTGGAAGAGGGTCACTGTAGCTCAAATGTACCTATCACATGATTTACTAATGATTTTCTTTCTTTTTTTTTTTTTTTTTTCTTTTTTTGGAGCTAGGGATTGAACTCAGGGCCTTGTGCTCAGGCAAGCGCTCTATCACTTGAGCTAAATCCCCAAGCCCCTCTAATGGGTTTTATAGAGCCATATGTGTCAAAAGTAATGCAAAGATTTCAGAACATGTTAACAAATCTTATTATGCTAACATCTGAGATTAAGCATTTTCGAAATAGGGATGGGCATGTGGATTGTTCCCACACAGTACATTCTATTATACTGTTATTAGATCACTGTGTTTAGCATTCTGAAATTTCCCTTCTGCTTGTTAATAACACTAGCATCTAGTCTATGGTCTGGACTTTATGCTATGCAACAAGTCTGTATACTCTATATCTTCTATGCCAAGTATATACACTTTCTTGAACATTTGTTGATGAGGCACACAGGGGATGAAAGGCTAGTACTTCCGTGGAGAACAAGGTGGCCACTAGGTATATGCCTCCTACTCTTCTACTTACTTAGATTATGATTATCTCCTTATTAGGATCTATCCACCAATGGAGCTTTTAGTTTTCTTATAATTAGGACAACTTATTCCTTGATGAATCGTAGCCCTTAGGTCTAGGTATCATCTTCTATCACTTCTCATACTTCCCCTTTCAAATTCTGGTAGGTATGCATCCCACCCCCATTGTCAAGCAAGTAACTCTTTTCAGTGACCTTTGGAAAAATTTGTACAAACAAATGCTTTCAGAGATAAAGAAAGAATATTTAACACATACCAAAATGTTAACCTGTTTTTCATATATCAATTAAATGTATATGGTTATTTTTATAAGAGCTTCTAATAGAGCTCTAGTGGGTTTACAAATTGGTATAACTAATAAAAATATTTATCAAATTATAGATGTAAGTACTCTTAAGTATTTCTACTTTTAGGAATTTTTTCTACAAATAAATTTGAATAATCAAGGTAATAAAACATGATGATAACATGATACATACATATATGCCCCAAAGCTCTGGTTAGAGTATTTAGAAAGCTAATGATTGAAACGGAAACCTAAATTTCCCTCTGGGTCATTTATTAAAAAGGTCTACGAATTAAATTTCTGTTTCTTCCATCATATTTCTAACATAGTTTGGTAGTTAATAACATTTTCTCAATAGATTTGATACCTTTATATACTCCACGTTTCCAAGGGCACACATGTATAACATATGGAACTGTACTGTCTGGGTCTATGGTGATATGCGGGTTGCCCCACACTATTGGAAGATCTGAGGATACCTAGAAAATAGAATTGGAGAACAAGAATTATACAATGTCATATGAAATGTTTTTCTATGTTTTTACATGCTAAACTATATGAAATTAATGCTACGAGTTCACATATACTGACATTTCATTTACATATTTCCATAAAATTATTCACTTTTAAATGAAAAGCAAGCCAAAAAATGTTACACACATTAAAGTCTTAGAATTAATCTATTAAAACTAAAACAAGAGAGATCATTCTTACGGAAAAACCATGTCTATTTTCTATCACTACCTGAATCAAGATCATGGAAATATGAATATCATTTACAGGTCATGCTCAAATTTCTTTATGCAATTTGACGTACACGAGAAGAAGAATTTCAATCAACGTGGACATCAGTTTTAGCACAGCATACAAAGAATATTTAAGTAGCATATGACCACAACCCTGGTTAAATACAACTTGTAGTTTTCTTGGTCACTCACACTATACTCTCAAACATTATTCTACTTTGTGTGTCTATAAATTTTCTTACTATGGACAATTCTTAGAAATGAAATCATATAGTATGTGGTATTTTATCACTGGCTTTTAAAGCTAACATATTGCTTTTTATTGTATACTTTTATTTGATAAATTTTATATAATTATTGTATAAATCATGAATTTTTGAAAAATTTTTGTTGTGTGATAACAAAAATGAGGTAATTACCCTATGTTTTACTTCAGAGTTATCATTTTGTGGTGAGAATATTTAACATCTCTTAGCATTTTTCAGTAATACAATGCACTGTTATTAACTATAGTTACAATGTTGTAAAATAGGGCTCTATTTTATATATGTATGTATTTATTGATTGAT
Organism: Hystrix cristata; assembly: GCA_004026905.1. NCBI lineage: Eukaryota > Metazoa > Chordata > Mammalia > Rodentia > Hystricidae > Hystrix > Hystrix cristata. Next base: position 91,664 of record PVJO010004201.1, read on the forward strand.
TGATTGGTTGAGACAAGGTCTCACTACGTATTTCAGGCTGGCCTTGAACTCGCAGTGATCCTCCTGCCTAAGCCTCTGGAGTGCTGGGATTTTGTATGCTCTGACCAACACTTCCCTGCTCTCCCTCCCACCACCCCAGACTTTGGTAACCAGCATTCTAATATTAACTTCTAAGTGTTCAACCTTTTTAGATTCCACATATCCATCAGATCATGGTATCTGCTTTCCGTGCCTGGCTTTTCACCCAGCATAATCTGTTTCAGGTTCATCCATGTTGTCACTTATGACAGTGTTTCCTTCTCTTAAGGCTGAATAGGATTCCATGGTGTAAATACACTACATTTCCTTCATTAATTAATCTGATGATTGATACCTAGGTTGAGTCTAAGTATCTTAGTTATCATGCGTAATTCTACAACAAATACAGGAGTACAGATATCTCTGATACACTGATTTAATTTCCTTTGGATATACACTTAGAAGTAGATTTACTGACTCATGCGGTAGTTTTTTTTTTTTTTTAATTTTTGTAGGAACCACCATACTGTTTCCTATAACAGCTATATGTACTTATCTTCCTACAATGTACACAAGTCCCATGTTTTTCATTATTGCCAATACTTGTTTTGGAATTCCTTTTTATATCTACAGACATTCCAATAATGCGGGGAAGTTCACACATCACCACAAGCCTCGGTAATGCAATTGCACATATTCTACCTTGATATTTAATGCTCTTTATGTTGCTGGACTAAGTCTGTTAGCATTTCATTGAGCTTAAGTCTGTCTATAATCCTAAGCAAAACTGGTCTGTAATTTCCTTTTCCTGGGTTACCCCAACTGGATTTGGTATCAACGTAATAATATTGGTCACACAGTGAGTCAGAAGGTGTTTTTTTCTTTTTTCTAGTGTTTGGAAGTGTGTCTCCTCTAGGCAGTTTAGAGTTGGAACATTTTCCAATCTCTGATATTTGATTTGAGTGTTTCATGCATTTATGATAAGAAAATTTAAATCTTCCATTTTCGTACCAATTTTTCTGTGTATCTTTTTGATTGCTACATATTTACAGTACATAATGATCACATTCACTGTGGGGAGTTGGTACATAATACAACTTAATTTATTTGTTTTAACCCCCTTTCCCACCCTTCCTCTCCCTCCTTCTTTCCATTTCTTGGTTCTCTTCCCTCTTGTAAAAGTCCTATCTCGCTGTTCCTATTACTTATATTTTATTTGGCTCTTTATTTATGCTTTGGATTTCTCATGTAAAAGATACCATGCAATATTTAGGCCTGTGTGTCTAATTTATTTCATTTAAACCTCTGGTGTCAAGGTGCGTCCATTTTCCAAAAAAAAGAATCAAATTTGTTTTCTTTATAGCAGAGTAGAACTTATACACACACACACACACACACACACACACACACACACACACCCCATCTTTTGTTTGCTTTACTTCTTCACTCTTTATTTGCACTTTGGTTTTTTCATATGAGAGAAACCATATGGCATTTAAACTTGAGTACCTGATTATATTTTAAGTCACTTTTGTTCCTATGATCCTCTATTTCTGCTAGATTTTGAGTTAGATATTTTTTACTGTGCAACTTTAATTCTTTTTACAATTGCTTTACACTATTTTTTAATTATTTTCTATGCTGTTGTTCTGGGGATTACAATTATCATTTTAAGATAATATAAAAACTAATAAAATACTTTTGATTAATTCTAATTTAAATTATATATAAAAACTTTGCTTTACTATTCTTCATTCTATGTGTTGCTATTTTCATACCTAATACATTTTTATATATTTTAAAGCTATCAACATGCAATTATTGATTTTTTAGTGTTCTTTTAAATTACATAGTAGAGAAAGAATTACAAAGGGGCATACTTATGTTGTGTATTCTATTTAGCTATGTAGTCATCTTTATTAGTGTTCTCTGCCTTTATATGGATTTGAGTTATCTTAATGTACTTTCACTTCATGTTGACAGACTTGCTCTAGTATTCCTTACAGAGAAGATCTTCTAGAGACAAGTGCACTTAGTTTTGGTTTATCTTGGAATATTTTAATTGCTCTTTTACTATTGAAGATCACCACCTTCCAAAAGTCCCACATAGGAGTGCATGAGGCCTGGGGAGACATCTAGATACAAGTCGGAACAATAAAGAATGTGGCATAAAGCTTCAGGCGGCAGAAAAACAACATATCATCTACAATAGCCTAAATGTTGCAGGGGCTACAGGTGGCAAGAGATGAAGCCAGACTGATAAGCAAGGACAAGCTATTGAAGGACAGTGAAAGGTACTTCAGGGAAAATGGATATAACTCTGAAGGTGGATATATAACATTGAAAGGTTTTAGCTAGGAATGACATGAGGAAGTTTTCATTTAGAATATTCACTTCATTTGTAATCTAGTAAGGAAAGAAGAAAAACAAATTACACATAGTTTAAAGTTATAACAAAAGGAGAGGACAAGTGCAGAGACTTTTCATACTTCTACAGTCTAAGGTTGAATTCAGGCATCTATGTTGGGTATATGGGTGTATAGTTGAGACTTCTTTTGAGGAATGTAACGGGCACATAAATATCTGCAGATAAATGTGGACGAGGGAGGTGACTTTTTGGTGCTGATGTTTGAGTAAAGAGCCTTGCACAAGCCAAGCAGCTGCTCTATCATTGTGCCTTAGTCCCGTCCCAGAAAATTTTATTAAAGAATGGCTTAAACAAATCAAGTGAGGAGAGAAAAGTATAATACTTCATAAAAAATAAGGATATAAATTATTATGCATTTTTTCCACATTTCCACTACTATTCACATTGGTGAATGATAGTGCACCCAGCATGGCAACATGAAATTTTAAAAGTTAGACTTTTCTTCTTTTAGAGAAATGTGGCTTCTTAGATAGATAAGACACTCCCCTAAACTTCCTTCTGTAGAATGGAATAAGCATCAACCCCTTTTCTCCTCAGCATAAACAAAGAAAGAGAATATGCAAATGCTGGTTCCAGGATGCCAGGCCCAGTTTCCTTGCTACAGGAAAGGGGAAGAGGAAGATGGCCTAGAGTGATAAAGAAAGCCTGGAGATGTGTATTGTCTGACTGCATTCCTCTTCCACTCTGCTCCTTACTTACACAGGATCTTGCACACCTGACAAAATAGGATGGTGAGTTGAAGCAAATGAGCCCCCTCCATCTCCTCCAAACTAGCTTTAAATACAGCCTTTTTCCTTTGGCCAAAACAAATGGTCTCTTTTGATTGGTCAGCTGCAGAAAATGAACCTAAGCCTATGGAACTGAGCGACCAGTAGTAACAGAGAGCACTTTTCAAATCTTACTGTGCCTGTAGATTTCTTTTTAAAACTTTAGAATTGTTTCCAAATTTTCTGAAAATGTTTTGCCATGTACAATTTCTTCAAGCAAAAATACACATGACTCAAATGAGTAGATTTTAGTTTTATGGTTATATACTAATATTTAAATATAAAACTTGTTTATGGTTAATTTCATTTGTTAATTGAAATTAATAGCTGTTAGATTAATAAAAGGTAAAATCATAAAATCTTTGTGTCATTCCTTCACCACATTAAGTAAAATTAAATTTGAAATTTGTATATAATTACTACATATCATGTAATTCAACACATATGCAGAAGAAAACACTTTCAAAATCAAAAGCATCTTACCTTAAATGTTACAATAGTCATTGCAAAATTAGGCACTGGTATGGATTTATTTGCCACATCCCCTACTTTGCAATCAATAATGATGGTTCCAAAAGCCAGGGGTTTTTCCCCAGTCCCCTTAATGTCAATGATATGCTCCACGCCGTCCACTTCATTTTGTAGAGTAAGTTTACCCTATGACAAACCAGCCAAATTTCAGCTCTATTGCGGTCACAGCTCAATCAAACAACTTCTACCATGATATTCATATTGAGTCTAGTGAAATGAGCTTGTAAAGAGGTGTTAACCATTGACTATTGCAGTTCACATATAACTGTTTCTAATGAACAAATAAACCACTGGTGAGAATCTATTTTTCTGTCTTTTTCTAAATTAGAGTATATGTAGACACTCTCATAATGTAAAAATTATGTGTTTACTTCCCTGTCAAAAATTATTGTCTTAGTCAGGCGTGATGGTGCATGCCTGTAATCTTAGCACTCTGGGAGCATGAGGCAGAAAGATCACAAGTTCCAGCCCAACCTGAGCAACTTCGCAACTTAGCAGGACCCTGTCTCAAAAATTAAAAAGGAGGGAGGGGTCTATAGATATGGCTCAAAATGAAGGTCCTGGGTTCACACTCTGGTATACACTCCCAAAATTATTGCCTTAAGACCACATTTTCTGATGTGCTGATTTGCATAATGAACAGGAACAAAAGGAGCAATGATTTTATATTATTCAGTATGTGATATGAAAATAAGCCAAGTATAGCAGCACTGTAACTTACAAAATATTTATCCTTCAAATTAAAAACAATTAAATTTCAAGCAAAAATTATTAAATTTATGGAAAATATATTTTGCAAAAAAGTTATCATCAAATAAAATATGCTAACATCACACATTCACTATTTACATATAAATATTTGGAAAAAGAATCAATGAGTTCATACCATAATCTCACACTCCGAAATAGGTTTGAACGTGAGAGGATAATGCACAGTTTGACCTGGTCTTACATGTAACATAGCAGGTCCCTGAAACCATTTTCCTTTTATTTTAACTTGACATTGCCATTCTTTCTTTGTTTCATTAGTCTACAGATGAAAAGGAAAAAGGCACAAAAACATCAGAGGGATGATGTTGATGAAGTTGAATTACACATGAATTCTTTGTACGTTCAGTGAAAGAATATATTATATTTTTATTATATTAAAATCCCAATATTAAAATTATATAGTTAAAGAATGACTACTGCAAATGTGAATAAAAGGCCCAAGAATAACTGTATATTCTTTCCATGTCAAACAACAACATTATCTGATGGGTCTGTCACGGATTATTTAATAACTAGAGAAATATTCCTTGGTTGGACCGACTAACTACAGTTACAATGGCAATATGGTCTTGGTGGACACAATTTTTGCCTAATTAAGAGAAATAAAAGGTGTTCCAAATTGTAGATTTCTCAGATAACAAATATGACATTTTATCAGAACAGATTTTGCCCTTCAATTTGACTTTTGTTATGTCTTAATTAAATGAACAAAAATCATTTATCACTTTGAAAACCCAAAGTTTCTCACCATTACATTATCGTCTATGCTGCATTATCACTCTAATAGGGAGCCAAGCTGCTGTCAGTCATTGTTCTCAGTGCCTATGAACCCATCTTGGTCAAAAGTTAAGATCACAACTGTAAACACACTCAAATACCTCATCTTTGACAAAAGAGCCAAACATGCTCACTAGAAGAAAGATCGCCTCTTTAACAAATGGTGCTGGAAAAAGAACCCAGACTGCACGGGGAACAATACAAAGAATCAGTGCTTGGGACCACATCCTATTAAAAGGCTTCTGTACAGCAAAAGAAATCACCAATAGAGCAGGGCAAAAACCTACAGACTAGGAAAAATTTTTTGCCAGCTGTCCCTCAGACAAAGGTCTAACATCTAGAATATATAAAGAACTCAAAAAAAAAAAAAAATCAAACCTCCCAAATTCAAAGACCCAATCCAAAAATCGGCACCTGAAATGAATAAACATTTCGCAGATGAAGAAAAAATGGTAAATAAATACATGAAAAAGTGTTCAACATCACTAGTCATTCAGGAAATGCAAATCAAAACAATATTAAGATTCCATCTCACTCCAGAAAGAACAGCGACTACCAAAAAATCAACCAATAACAAATGCTGGCAGGGCTGTGGGGGAAAAAGGAACCCTCCTCACTGTTGGTAGGAATGTAGATTGATCTAGCCACTGTGGAAATCAGTGTGGCGATTCCTCAAAAAGCTACAACTAGAGGTTCTATTTGATACAATTATTCCTCTACCGGGTATCTTTCCAAAAGAATTAAAATCATCATACCACAGCAATATATGCACAACCATGTTTACAGCAACACAATTTGTAATAGCTAAGTCCTGGAAACAACCTAAATTCCCAGCAACTAATGAATGGCTAAAGAAGATGTGGTTTTTCTACATAATGAAGTATTACTCTGCCATAAAAAAGGATAAACTAGAGACATTTGTAGGTAATGGATGTACCTTGAGAACATACTCTTAAGCGAAATAAATCAGACACTCATGAGTACACATTGAATTGTTTCTCTGATATGAGAAATCATAAGAGTAATAAAGACAAAGAGGTGTAATAGATATTATGTAAAAGGAAGATAATATTCAAAGGAGAAGAACTAGAAAGGGAGAAGGGCAGAAAAGAAGGAAGGGAAAAAGGAAATAAAGGGGAAAGGGAAATATGGAAAATATCAAAAATATATATATAAATAAATCTGCTATAAATAAGGAAGGGGAGAGCAGAAGGGAAGGGTGGGGAAGACGGGGGAAAAAGCCAAGATACATCATGTACAGGTACAAAATAACTATGATGAATGTGATCACTATGTATGCAATGTACCAATACATGCTCTTGGTAAAAAATTTAAAAAAAAAGTTAAGCTCACAATAGAATTAAGAGTGTTGGGGGGGATCCTTTGTTTGGTGAAGCCAAGAAGTCATAATTTTTTATTAGGAATCTGAGGATAAGTTAAAGATACTGGAGTTAATTTTTTAAGTAGAGAGAGCCATCCAAATAATTATCATGTGAATAACGTGACAATAATTTATATTCAGGAAGAAACTTTGACATCAATGAGGAGAAATCACTGGAAGATGATCCAATGGTCAATATGCAGTAATTCAGGATGAAAAGTTTGCAGTCTTTAATTCAGACAGTAGTGGTAGGTACGGAACCTCAAAATAAGCTACCTTGAAATCTATTTCTTCAGAATATTTCAAGATGGCTATTCTGAGAAACTGGAGACAGAAGCAATTCTGAATGGCTGCTTTTTTGTAAAATAAATGTACAACTATAAAGTAGATTTACATTAGTAAAAAGTGGATGCAATCAGAGGCTTTTCTGTCTGACATACTTCTGCCTGGGAAAGTTCTGTTTGTAGGAGGAAGAGGTTGGAAATCTTACAGTTAACCTAGACAGACACTAAGGCAGGTGACTGGTTATCTGGGAGACTTTACGCCACCAGATCATTCATGCTCACCGAATGCCACCCTCACAACCATCCACAGCCAGCTACCACCTGCCTCCTACCCCAAAGCCCACCCAAATTCCAATCCTTTGTTTAGCACCTAAATAAGCTTCACCTCTCTCTCTGCATTCCAGTCTTTTACTGTGTGTATGCCTCCCATGTTTCTGCATGTTAATAAATTTGTTATTTTCCATGCTTATTTGTCTAATGTTGGGTTATTTCAGACTTAAAATGTCAAACTTTCAAGAAAAAAATAAATTTAGAATTTCTTTACATGGATATGAAAAAATGTACAAAAAAAGTCTGTACTTACTATTGGAATGTTCTGGGTAAGAGGTTCAAGCGCTGGCGTCACAAACTCAAATGTTGCATCTGGTCGGTCCTCATTCACCACACCTTCAATACAATAGACGCGCACATCATAGGTTGATGTCAGCAAAATTTTACAAGGGTAGTGTCCAGGACCAAGAGGAAAAAATTTTAGAGGAATTGAAATAAATCCTTCTGCATCTATTAAAATAATCAAAAATAAACAGTTTAGTCATTTTAAATGTCATAAATTCTAAAATTCATTGTGGCAAGCAATATTTAATATAACAGCATTAAATTATATCTTATAATTTAGAATAGACTAGGTTACACTGAAATAACACACCATACCAAAACCTCCAGGGCATATTACGCAAGTTCATTTACTAGAGACTGTAACTTGCACAGTCTGGCAGAAGGCCTGCTCCATAAAACACTCCAGCCCCATGCTCTGATGGATACCACTATCTTCTGCTGCACTATCAGGAACGCCTCTGCACAGTAGGTGACAGTTTAGAGGAAGACAAATGGCTGGAAGGTTCTTTCAGAGCTTTTCAATGTTCAGTCCAAAATTAATATACGTTACAGTTAATTGGCAGACATGGACATGCAACCATAACTGAAAGTGAGTTAACAGATGAAGTACACGTTTGGATGATTTGGTAAACACTACTCTCTATCACATTTCTATGAGTGAAGAGTGTTCTACCACATATCAAAATAAATTTTCATTTAACCAGCAGATGAAAATGATCACGGAGTCTAAAAGTGAAAGCCAAGGACATCCTTAAACATAATTTAATGGAATCATACATGGAACATAAGTAAGAACGTTATATATTATAAATAAGAGGCCACTTCTAGACAAAGATACTCATCTGCAGCCCTTTATATACAAATGATTTTGATCTGTAGAAATTTGGAAATTTTACTGGCTACACAGTGCCACCAGTTTTAACTTCTTGTAGGCACAAGTTTTCTCAGTCCTAATTCTGTAATGTAACAGATGCCAGCCATGTACTGTTTGTTATTAAAGCCTTCTAAACTGATTTCCTCTCTTTGTATTCTTCCACTCTTCGACCTATGTTTCCTAATATCTCACAAACTATTTTTGAAACTCAAGTTTTTTTGTTTTTGTTTTTTAGGACAGAATTTCACTCTGTGATTCAGGCTGGCCTTGAACTCACTGTAGCCCAGACTGGCCTCAAACTCATGGCAATCTTCCTGCCTCAGCCTCCCAAAGGCTGGAATTACAGGTGTGTGCCACCACGCCTGGGTGAAACTCCAGTTATTAATCTCTTTAAATGAATGGTATTTGGCCAAATGCCTTCTAACACTTTGTTTTTTGATTTTGAGATACTATGTCTAAAACAGAATTATCTCAATATATAAAACAAATGGGCCTAAGGTTGATCTGGTTGAAACAGGCTGAAAAGTCAGGACCTCTCATTCACTTCTGTATCCCAATAGACAAATGGCAACACCTGAGAATTCCAGGATTTCTAAAATTCCAAATTTTAGAATAGAATCTGATGGCTTTTTCCTGTCTCAAATTGCCATGATTATATGAAAAACATCAAAAATGTGGAAGAGATTAAGTGATACAATAAGTAGGACATTACCTTCTATAAATTTTGGGTATGTTATTAATAGTCACAAGCTGTAATTCAGAAAATGAACTACCAAGAATGGATACTTATATGTATTTATTATATATGTATGTATGATAATATAATTTTCATGTATTTATCAGATAATTTTTGGCTAATCTTTAAATCACAATTCTACTATCAGAAAGCTTTTTTTGTCTATTATATAAATTAAAAGATCAAGTAACACACTAATTATAATTCTGCTTATTTTAATACTTTATAGTCTTACAGGTATGAGCTTATGCCCCACAAATACTCCAGTAAAACAAGTGATAGATCCGTTGTGTGCTAACAAGTGCTGTTTCTTCTATTAATAACAAAAGCATGAATATGTCCTATGTGGAAAATAAAAGGATCCAGCAATTACAAATTTTAAAGTAAACTTGATTTATTCTGTTAAAAATATTCACCAGTAGATACATAGTTTGGTATCACCCACTTAGGAAAAAACATTTTTTGAAGTGGTTTGGTTATAATAAATATGAAGACTTAATACCAAATTTATTATAATAATAAAAGAGCAATAATTTTACAATGATAAAAATCTATACTAATTGACATTTTTCCAAATATTAGTTAATATGGATTTTATTAGATGAAAATAGGCTGAATTACTTTTCCTTTGCTATCATCAAGAAAGACAAAATAGTAAGTATGCGTGAAAAGAAGGTGTCAAGAAAGGGGAGGAAGGGAAAGGTAAAAAAATGGAAGGAAGAAGGAACACTGATAAAAATAAAGGAGAGACAGAAATAGGAATCTGAAAAGCAAAAGGAAGCAATATGGACAGTATGTATGGGGCTACGGACTACTCCCCTGGCCTCACCTGAACCTGGGCAACACCACAGGGCCAACACCCAACCTTGGTCCTAAAGCCTACTTGCAGGAGGCAGAGAATTACGAAGTTCCAAAGAAAGATACATGTGTGCCAGGTTTCCCAGCATGACCTAAAGCAGTGGTGGTGAACCCATGGCAAGCATGCCTCAGTGGGCCGTTTGTATGACTGAAAGTTCTAAAAGAATGATGGCAAACCTTTTAGAGACCAAGTACCCAAACTACAACACAAAACCCACCTTTTATCGCAAAGTGCCAACACTGCATTCATTTAAACCCGAATACTGAGGTTTTAGTTTAGAAAAAACAACTGCTATCTAATGCTTGGCCACTGGGGCGACCCGGCTGGCATGCTGACAGGGCTGTGTGCCTGCTGTGGCACATGTGCCATGGGTTCACCACGCTGCTCTAAATGTTTCACCATCACTGACCTATGGTAACTTCTGTTCACCTGGAGATTATTAAATGCTCATGCATATGGACTGCATCTCACACATCCAATTATAGCAGAGTGAATTATGGGAAAGGGCATGCACAATAGACACAGCTGACAGGACTCAGAACTCTGTCAATCACATTGTTAATCACACCCTCCCTGGAAGGCACAATGGGGGGCGCTCTAGACTCAGCACAACATTCTAAATTTTTAAACCCAACACAGTCAGTGCTCTTGACATTTTCTTCTCCACTGGCACAAGTCAGCTCACTCTAAGCCTGATTAAACTTCATTAAACTTTGCTGATTTTTCCTTACCCATCACGTGCCATGTCCAGTTCTTTGTTCTTTGTACACAAGAACCTAGAAACCCCTCCTGGACCCCATCAGCCAGGGCAATAGAAGTAAGTATCTAAGAATTATCTAGGATACAAAGAGAATGGCACGCATGTGACCCTTTTTAACTGACGAACCCCAGGTGTGGCTGAGAAAACTGGAATTTCAACACAGCCAAACTAGGGCTACTGGGTACAGAAAAACCTAATCTTACTAAATTTGTTGTTCAAATTTAGTAGGGTCATAATAATTTTCTGTCTGCCTAATCAATGATTAAGAAAGTTATAGTAAGATCTACTATAACTGAGAATTTCTTAATTATTGCTTTAGTTTGAGAATATGTGGCTAAAATAGCCTTTTCTCTGGGCTGGGGATTTAGCTCAGTGATTAGAGTGCTTGCCTTGTAAGCACAAGGGCCTGAGTTCGATCCCCGGCACCACCAAAAAAAAAAAAAAATAGCCTTTTCTCAAAGTGCATTTATTCTAACATTAGTATCTAATCTAGCTGTTTTTAATTAATAAACACGCTATAGGCATTTGTATATTTCACCTAGCAGTTTTATAAATAACATAAACCTGCATTTTATTCCTATTGTTAAATTATCGACTTCTATAGTTTACTTTTTATTTACTATAATAGCAGTGAAGCAGCCTAATGGGGTTAACTTGTTCTTTGCAAACTTGCTTTTTTCCCCTTTACCTTTGCCCAGTATTCAAAGTTCTGAAGAAAAGTAACAACTAAATGATTTAAAATATTGCCTTCTAGTCAGCTATTCCAGGAGAAAACAAGAAAAGCATCTGTCATAAGAACTCATGCTTAGTAATCTTTAAATTTACAGAACCCAGAAAATTTGGTGACTGTAACATAACATCTGACTGTGGGTCAAAGAAAGGGACCACTGTAAGATTAATGATTATTCTAGCACCCACCTGGCAGGGGCTAAAAATACACTAATCTCAGCACTTGGGAGGCTGAGGCAGGAAGATCACCTCGAGTTCAAGGCCAGCCTAACTACATAGAAAGATCTTGCCTAAAAAAACAAAACAAAAACAAAAACCAATTCCTTGAATCTCTTTAAAAAAAAATTAAATGTATGGCTTTATCATGACCCTTACATCATGAAAAAACAATTTGAACATCCTTCAAAATAGTATCTTTAAGGAGGCAATTAGAAATTTTAACAGTGATGCTATTTGGTGATATTAAAGGATTAACTTCTTTTTCATTTTTATTAATATATGCTTGCAGACCATCTTTAGGACAGACAACAGCCTGACCTTCATAATAAATTTCTGTCTCCATCACTCCCTTGCCTCTTTACTAGTTGGCTCATGCAGTGAGAGGTTAGACTGAGGCTTTTGTGCTTTAACAACTGCATTAGTTACTCTTCTAGAGCCCATGGTTTGCAAGAGAGCAGATTTAACACAGGACATTTACAGTTACCACATTCACACACAAGCCAAATGCAGGAAGAGTGTAGAACATCTACCTATGCTCTGGAGACCCAAAAGATCCAGTGAAGGGCTGGGAGCCCACGGCACTGTCTCATGTACATCTGTGTCTGCACTAAAAGGCTGAAGAAATCTATACTGGAACCAGGATATAGTGCTCACAGAAGATATGAAGACCAGAGCTCCCTCGAAGCAAATACCAGCCATCCTCGACTACAGCAGGGCCCCGGGGTCCTTGGCAGAGTTCCCTTTTGGAGAACCAGCCCCAACAAGGCTTCTCCTGGGAAACTTCTGCCCCTGTTCTCCTTTATGTTGTGTCAGCAATAACTTTCAGGTGGATCATCTATGCCCAGAATCTCACCAACTCAGCCCAGCTGGGCGTTCCTGCTCACAGTAAGTCCACTACAATCCACCCCTGGGCAACTTGATAATCAAACACGTTTCTTTAGAGCATAGTCTCCAGTGGCAGATTTATAAAGAGTTAACATATCTTGAGCTATTCAAATCTACATTAACAATACAATTCCTACTGCACGCATTCCCACACCAAAAATATTCAAGGAGTCTCAAAACTGATTACAAATGGGTGTCCAAAAATTACAACTATACATACAAATATACAACTCCATTCTGTCTCCTGCTTGTTCTAAAACAATAATTTGTTTATAAAGTATAATATACCAATACAGTACATCCACATTAAAAAAAAGGCTTCAAATTTTAAAACTTCTTTGGTTTCCATTAACAACAGAATGACAACATTAAGAGACACCCCAAAGGATCTCCTGCACCTCAAATGTACTCTTCCCTTCTGGTAAAAGGCCTCAAGTCATTTCTCCATTGTCCTGTTTCTTTTCCACGACCATATTCTGTTCTCCTCTGTTCATCCTTGCAGTCCACAGCTCCCCTCAAGCCAAACCCTTCAAGTCACCCTGCTGGCTCTCCCTTCTTGATTTCCAACATAGATCCAGCCAAAAGCCCTCAACGGTAACTATGCTGCTGTCCCAACACCAGGCTGCACTGAAATTTTTGTGCCACCCAGGCAATATCTCCAAACATAAGCAAAATGCAGACCAACCTCTGCCAAAGCACACACATACCGCCTGGGATCCAGCAGTCAATGCAGCATTTCCACCAGTTACTCTGGTTTTCCACACTCTGACCAGAGTCTCCCATATAATAAGTTTAGAGCATTCCAGGGCTGCCTGTTCGGCTGGTATCTCAAAATCTTTCCAAGTTATTTCCAAAGGCTCTTAAGCCACATGGCCAGGCAATATCACAGCAAGGACCCCACTTCTCCGATGCCAATTTCTGTAATACTTACTTTTCTAGAGCAAGTGGCTTGCAAGAGAGCAGATTTAATACAGACATTTACAAGTTACAACATTCACACACGCAAGCCAAATTTAGGAGTGCAGAACAACTACTTATGCACTAGAGACCTGAAAGATCCAATCAAGGGCTGGGTGCCCATGGCAATGTTCTATGTATGTCAGTATCTGCCTTAAAAGGCTGAAGAGTCTATACTGGAGCTAGGATACAATGCTCACAGCGGAGATGAAGACGGGAGCTCCCAAGAAGCAAACAGCAGCCAGCCTGGACAACAGCAAGGCCCCGAGCTACTTCTGAGACAAGAACAGCTGAGCTCCTTTCGGTAGCACCAGGCGCAAACAGAGCTTCTCCTGGGAAGCAGCCGGACCCTATCTTGTGCTCCTGTTCTCCTTTAGGTTGTGTCCGCAACAATCCTCAGGTGGATCCTCTATGCCTAGCATCACACCAACTCAGCCCAGCTGGGTGTTCCTGTTCAAGTTGACCACAGTAAGTCCACCACAACAATATAACTGTTTAACATCTCACATAAAATATCCTAAAATAATTTAACTCTGGTCCCCCCAAATACAAGAATTGTTCACGCCTATAATGACAATAACCCCTTCTTTATAAAGTTGTCTAGTAATTCAGTTTATTTTATAACGTGATTTTTTCTTGTTTCTACAGCCAATGATCATGTATTTTACACATATTTACTGATTATTTTATTAACTACTGTTTTAGATGCTAAATCTTTATTCCAAACATAATTTCCTTCATCCACAAGTAGATATTTTATTTTTTCTGTTAGCAAATAACTAAGCTTTAAATTGTCTCAATTTCTTTGTTATATTAAAAATGTTTTTATTTTATACTTATGCTTGAATGATAGTGTAACTGGTATGGCAGATGGAGTATTAAAACACAGATTTTTTTTATTTTAGAGAGAGGTGCACTCTCCAAACTTCCTCAGGCCCGGGGCATAAATCACCACCCTCAATCCGTCCTCAGACTAGAACAATACTGGTGAACCTACGGCACATGTGCCACAGTGGGCACACAAAGCCCTCTCTGTCAGCAAGCAAGTCAAGTCACCCCAGCATTCCCCAGCCGCTAAGCACTGGATTATTCAGGTTTAATTGCAGTACTGGCATTTTGCGATAAATAAGTGGGTTTGGGGATGCGGTTTGGGCACTCAGTCTCTAAAAGGTTTGCCACCACTGGACTAGAGAAAGGGGACCTGAGTTTATGGACCTATGTGACCAATAACAATAGTTTGATAGGATATAAAATTATACACTGACAGTATGCATAAGCACCATAGTTCTACAGTCTTTGGTTTCTAATATTACTGTTGACAATTCTGCCTTGAGTAAAATTTTTATTCCTTTGTAATTTGTCATTTTCACTTACTGCTTTTCAGGACCTCTTTTGCTGTCACTATTCTATTATTTTACTGTAGCCCCTACACATCTGAACTTAGGTGTCGCTATTCTCTTCTGGCATTGCAAAAAATATTTCTGCCTTTTCTTTCCTCCTTTGCTCCTAGAAATAGAAATGATTTACCAGAACCTGGTAACATTTACCTGGCAGCCACTTTTAGAAGGAGCTAACCAATAATAGTAGGATATTTTTGTATCTGA
Organism: Hystrix cristata; assembly: GCA_004026905.1. Taxonomy (NCBI): domain Eukaryota; kingdom Metazoa; phylum Chordata; class Mammalia; order Rodentia; family Hystricidae; genus Hystrix; species Hystrix cristata. The sequence goes on from PVJO010004201.1 coordinate 106,859, forward strand.
TAGAGCCAGGATAGGGACACCACCAGTTCAAATGATCCCACCCACCATCTCAGAGAAACATAGATGACACAGGCCATGTCAACAGGCCACAAACAGTCCCCCAAGGACGTGTCAGTATGTCACAGAGGCCATGTCAACAGGTTACAGAGGACATAGAGGACACATCAGCCTGCTTTTTTTCTGACCCACCCTCTCAAAAGCCCACCAAAAAAGGCTATAAAAAGCCTCTTAGCCTGTAAGACAGGCTTTCTCTGTTCCGCTGGCACAGACAGGGCCCCTCAGGGTTAGCAATAAACCTGCTTGGACTGTTGAGTTCAGGTTCCCTCCTTCTTTTCCACTCAGTATCCACTGGCAACTTTCTAGTAATCCAGGGGCAAATTTAAATTGTTGGAAATCTCGTCATTTTCTAGTTAACTGCTGAACTCTAGTCCCACCAATAAGACCCCCTATAACTCACTTGGATGCTTCCCATCCGCCAATACCACCACGGCCAGCAGACCTATCACATTCCTGACAAGATAATGCTCCTGTACATTTTCCCTATAGTTTCGGTCATTTTAAATTCAAGGGTTTGTTTGCACAAGTGGACGAAAAATGTTAACAGAGAATTGCAGACAAAACAAGGCAAAAAAAAAAAAAAAAGACTGGCCATCTTCTGAAACATCAAAGCATTTCACGTAAGTCCATTCATTAGAATGATATTCTTAAACACTAAGTGCCAGGGGGGATGAGGAAGCAGATTCCTTGTTTTCTGATAGGTCCAAATAATAAGTTTTTGAGGAAAAACCAGATCATGGGACTAAACTATTTCCTCTTTATATCTAAATTATATTTTAATATAATTTTAATATAATTTATAATATATTTTAATATAATTTATTATATTAAATTTATAATTTAATATAAATTTATATTTAATATAATTTAATATATTTTGATATAATTTATTAATTTATATTTAATTATATTTTATATTTATATTTAATTTATATTTTAATTATATTTTAATTGGGCTTGAGCCTATAGAGGCCATTAAATGTGTTTTTCAATCTGGCCACATTAGCTCAGTAATTAGTGGGAATACCTCATAGGATTTATGTAAATGGCTAGCTGTTATCTTTCCATTGCTGTTTAATTTTTTAATTTCTCTGTCTTCATGGATCATTTAATGGAAAATTAAGAGAGGGCCTATGAAGGAGTCCTAACTTGCCAACATTTTAACTAATAAGTTGTCTTTTTTCCTATATAATCTTCTAAGAAGACAAAATTTCCCAAAGACAAGAAGTGAAATAATACTTCACTTTCTAATTAACCCCTCCATGGGGAAGGAAGCAAGGAATTGCCCACAGTGAATTAGCTATGTGTTTTGCATTTTCATTTCTGAATACCATAAACATTCTCTAATTGTTTCATATTAAAAATAAACTGTGTTTCAAAAAGAGTGGATTTTTAAATTCTCACAGATTGATTTACTAAGTGTGTGAATTAGTTCGAATAAGCTGCTAGGAAGCCAATAAATAGCATGTTGTCTAGAATTTAAGCTAAGGGAAAGGGCTTATAAAATTTCTGCTTAAATGTATTATTGCACATCGCAGGTTCACTATTGAAGACTTAATAGAAAGTGTGAAAAACACTTTTAAAGTTCATATTTTTAAACTTATTGACTCAATATTCGTAGGTATAAAACAAAAAAGTCAAAATGAGTTATTTATCGAACTCAAAATATCTGTAAGGATAAAACATATACACAGTCTTGGATACTATGATTATGATGGCCTGGTTATTTTAAATTATTAGACTTAAAAGGGACTTTTAAAATAATATGGACACAAAAGTGTCTCACTGTTGCATAGTGCAAAGTAGGACGAAAAACCTGGAGTGGGCAGAAAATCCGTATGTTAGGACATGACATTTCTTGCCACTTGAAGAAGCTATAGGCCCTAACTTTAGAAAGCCAGATGCTGGGGTTCAGAGAATGATACTCCAAAAATATTACGTTTTTCAGCATGTTGGGCAATTTGATCTAAAAAGGCCTTAAAAAGTGATGTCGTTTCTCCTACTCCAAGGGCAGGGAGAGGTTCCCTCTGGAATTTTCAACCGCATGAAGAGGAGACTCAAAAGAGAACATAACTGCCTTCCAGTCCCACCTTGGAATCTCATTAAGAGCTTCAGAAAAGAAAATTGAGAATTGTAACCATAGCTGGATGGACTTCCATTATTAGGTAATAGCTGTCCCTTAGGCTCATTCAAATTTCACATTCTTATATAAAGAAATCTCTTCTCTGGGCCCATTTATTCACCATTCTTCTCCCTAATTTAAAAAAACAAAAGTTATGCTAGGCTGGACTGGAACTTGTGATCCTCCTGCCTCAGTCTACAAGACAGTTTACGGGAACGTGCCACCATGCCAAGCTCTGCATTCCATTTTGTTATTTTAATTTTTTTTGCCATTTGCTCACAAGAGTTTTGTATCTGTGAGTCCACTACAGAGACGATTATAGCAATTTCATTCAATTTGCCCAAGGAAATTGATGCTTAATAAAGTCATTCAATGAATGACTGAATAAATAGATAGCTCGGACTGATAATTTTAGCTGTGGTTTAAAATAATCTCAGCTATAACTCATCATCTCAAGGGAGTGTAAAAGTTAATTTTACGTTATTTAATATTTTAACAGCTGAAAATCTGGAGTTGATGAAGATTTAAAAAAAAACAAAATGTTAACTTATAATGACAGGGGTCTCAAACTAACTTCTGAGAAGCCAAATTTGTCCTCATAGTTGTTTGGCTGACTCAGGATTTTATTTTACTTTTATTTCACTTTTGCCATAGGATCTGTCATTACTACTGCCTTAGACCAAAATTAACTCTGAAATTCTTGTTACCTCCTTGGCCACCTGACATTTGCATCGGGAACTGCAGTTCTCCTAAGAAGGTAAAATGAGAATATTATCCTGTAATTCACTATTTGTAACCATACTTTTGAGGGAGGAGATCAGGGTGGGGCAGCTGGCTGGACAAGAGGGCCTGACCTGTCAATCACAGAAAACCAGGACACATGCACAAAACACAGTTTGCAAGCTCTGCACTTGGGACCAATCAGAAAGTACTATTTTAAATTCTTGCACAAAATCAAGCAGGCTTTTGATGGGATGGCCTAGATATGGCGTCAGGCTGAGGGATGAAAGGTACATAAGACCCCTGCCATTAACTTCCTGGCCACTGTGAGTTTCCCTCAGCACTCTTCTCTCACTGTGTAGAGCATACTTCTTTTCCTACCTTTAATAAATGTAAAACTTTGCTACCTTTTTCATGTATCTGGTCTAGTTCTTTCTTCAGGATACTAAGAACCTGGAAAGAACCATGAAAACAGTCTACAGAATTCCAGAATGCAATAACATTTATTCTCGGTGAGCCCAGCCAAGAGGTCCCTTGAATCACCATGAGAAACACCTGCAGATCCCGTCGATCTCACAACTAGGCTGTATCCTTAAAAACTGGAAACAATTTGACCCTGATAATCTGAGAAAAAGAAAAAACAAAAAACTTTTCTTCTATTTCAATACTGTCTCCTACTCCCTAACTAGGAAGGGATTTACTGGCAGAATTGGGGGCAGTTCTCCAATTCAAGAAAAGGCAAAAGCAAGTTTTACTTGTTGGGACTACACCAGCCCTCCCTGACCTAATCAGCTAAAAGGTGGATCCTGCTGCATGGTGTAACGGAATACCTGGGAAAGCAACTTTAGCAATGCTAGTAGTTATAAAATTTAAAGATCCTACTTACAAAATTTAAAGATCCCAGACAATCCCAACCAAAAGCAACATCCAATCAAAGAAGAGGCCCATAAAGGCCCTACAGCCTCTCACAGGTTTCACAAACATGGCCTTGTCCAATTCTTTGTTCAGGACACTAAGAATTTGGAAATTATCCCAGAAAAAGAGTCGACAGTACCCAGAATCCAGTACCCAGAAATTATCCCTGAAAAGAGTCTACAGTACCCAGAATCCAGTAACACTTTCACACCTTTCTATAGTTAACACAAATCCATAGCAGTATAACAAATAACACTTTAATAAGACCAAATTTATCAAAATTATCACTTGGAGTCTATAATATTAGAGTTACAGTATATTCTAGGACAGTCCTAAGGAAGAAATGACATTCCTTTATCTATGTAGCAACTTGAAAGAAAGTAAAATTTAAAAAGAGAATTTTTAAAAAGAAATATTCAGTCACATTTTTACATCTAACCACTTGTACTGAATTTTGTCAGCGTATCATTACTTCTATCAAAATGTAGCTCACAATTTCATGATCCTAGCAATAAAGAGGCACCAGAAGATCCACAGTAAATACTTAACTAAGAAATATCCTGGATCAGATAAAAAGTAAATTACTCATAAAAGACACATTATTCTCTTTTGGTATGCTTCTCCCACCAACCTTCCTGGAACAGTGCTAGATAGTCCACTCACCACGTTGCTGATTACCTGTTGTATCTGTAGTATTAATTCCTTCAGATGTAGTCAATTTAGCATGAGGTTCTGGAATCAGAGGCATGTAGATTTTTGGGGGGATAATAAAATGTTTTGGAAGGCTCAGTTCTGTTGTAAACAAAATGGACTTAGGTTTCTTCAACTTTGACATATGAAAGAGCATAAGAGCCTGAAAACAAATGGTAAGGTTGGAATGTAATTTTCATCACTTTTATTTCCAAAATATAAAAGATATCATCTATTAGACACCACGTTTGGGAAAAACACTCAAATGGTTGAATTTGTTTATTTCTTCTTCAGTCTAACACTCTCCCAACTGGGTTATCTCTGCCACGCAAGAATTTGTTTATTTTTTGAGAGACATTATTATATAGATGGTGGAAGGCAGCACTAACACATCTCGCAGAACCACTGTAGACACTCTTTATTGATAAATGGGTTAATGTTTGTTGCTCTAATGTTTTTAATGTAGAGAAATCATTTGTCTGGAGAAAAAACCATTCCAGTGCTGAATAATCCTGAAAAAGTGCTTATTTCCCTGAGTTAAAATCTGTGCTTCTTCACATTTACCCATAAAATATAGTTCTTATTAGCAGTAGGGACTGAGCCTCTCTTTCACTAATGGCAATTTTGTGAATTAAAAACAAAACAGAACAAAACAAAACAATTAAGTCCGACCTTTCTGCAAATGTCAAAAAAATCCTTCATATCTAGGTCTGATATTTTTAGTACCTTCAACCATTAGTCATATAATGTGGGTTGCAAAAGAACTTTCATGTGTATGCTCTTTTATACACAATATTATTCTTCTTCAAATGGGATAGTGAAAATAAACTCAGCTCTCACAGTATAAGTGAAGCAGGTTACAAGCAATACTTTTAATTCAAGGAAAATAATGACAGAATATGTACCATGTAGTAGATGTCAAAGGATAGACAAAAACACAAAAGAAAAGTTTTTTGATTTCTAAGAATTCACAATCTGACAGGAGAAAGGACAGGAGAACGAAGTAAAGGCAAAGTAAATCTAATATAATACATAATTTATTAAATGCAATAACAAATATAAAAAGTGTGCTGGGTTCTAGGGAGAAAGTTACAAGAAAAAGGAGAAAGATATATATATGTATTTGTTTATTTATATCTATTTTTCTATATAATAGAAAAGAATGCCATAGATAAAATCCTCCTTTACCATTTTTAAGTAATTGTTTTCAGAAGAGGTAATGATTAAAAAGTAATTTTAAAAAGCTAAAGACAGAGGAAGGGAGAGAGAGTACAATGGTATTATGATAGGGTAAATGTTTGAAAAGGCAACTCATTG
>PVJO010004202.1:0-30000 GCA_004026905.1 Hystrix cristata
CTGAGAGGTCAGCTCGCCCGTTTGGGATGTCAGGCAGTCTCACGCTCCTGTCCTAGGGCGCTGGCCACAGAGGCTCATCTGTGTGCCAGGTCGGGGCGCCCCATCCCCGCCCTGCTCTCCCTTCCATCACCCCAGCCTGCAGGGGAGCAAGAAGCCCAGGTGGTGAGGTCTGCTCGGCTCCAGCAGGCAGCCGCTGTGGCTGCGGGACCCTGGTCCTTCCAGCCGCCCCTTCCCTTGCAGTGCTTCAGATGCCTGCCCCATGGAAGCTGCTGCCCCTCTAGTTCTGTGACCTGGAGCTCCCCCATCTCTTCCTCCCCCTGCAGCCCTGTGATCGTGGAGATTCCCCATTTTGCCTCACATGGCCGAGGGGATCGAGAGCTTGTGGTCCTGAGGAGCGAGAATGGCTCTGTGTGGAAGGAGCACAAGAGCCGCTACGGAGAGAGCTACCTGGACCAGATCCTCAATGGGATGGACGAAGGTGAGGAGCCGCTGGCTAGGAGACAGTGGGGCAGGCAGCTGGGGCTGCCTGCAGTTCAGGAAGCCGTGAGGGGCCAAGAATGGCCACTGTGGCTGAGCCCCGTTCTCCAGGGCACACGAGAAGCTCGCAGCCTGAGTCTCCTGCTGGCTTCGAGGTGGGTGTCCGCCGCAGGGCGCCTCACCGCTGGGCTCTGGCAGGGGTGGGAGGAGGACACCAGTGTTCTGGGGCCACCGTGGGGCTCAGCCTGGGCTCAGCCTGACCATGTGGGCCACCCTGCCGCATGCTTCCAGAGCTGGGGAGCCTGGAGGAGCTGGAGAAGAAGAGAGTCTGTCGCATCATCACCACCGACTTCCCCTTGTACTTCGTGATCATGTCGCGGCTGTGCCAGGACTTTGACACCATCGGCCCTGAAGGTGGCTCTCTAAAGAGCAAGCTGGTGCCCTTGGTGCAAGCAACGTTCCCCAAAAATGCTGTCACCAAGAGAGTGAAGCTGGCTCTACAGGTGACAGCCCTGCCCTGCTAGGTCCCGGAGGCAGGAATTACTCCAGGAAGACCGCCCTCCTTCCCATGCCATCCCACGCTTCCAGCGGGGGCCTCAGAATGCCACGGGAGGGGAGGTGCTTGGGAAAAGGATGAGTGGGAGGGGCGAGACGGCTGCCCTGGTGAAGCCAGGGAAAGCCACACCACCAGTGCTGGTGCAAGAGAGGTCCTGGCTGCCACCCCTGGGAATGAGGTGGGGAGCTAAGCAATGACATCAGCCCTGGGTGGCCCTGCACTGGGCACAGTGGACATGGTTGTCCAGCCTCCTGCTGTGAGTCTTTGCCCTGTTGGAGGGCGCCCCACTTCTCCTGTCTGGCTAGCCCCTCCTCTCTCTTTTGTACCGCACAGGCCCAGCCCGTCCCAGATGAACTGGTCACCAAGCTCTTGGGCAACCAGGCCACGTTCAGCCCCATTGTCACTGTGGAGCCACGGCGCCGGAAGTTCCACCGACCCATAGGACTTCGGATCCCACTGCCTCCCTCATGGACAGACAACCCGAGGGACAGTGGGGAGGGGGACACCACCAGCCTGCGCCTGCTCTGCAGCGTCATTGGTGAGAGGCATCCCCGGGCTCTTGTCTCGCTCTCTCTGTGGCACCCGCTCCTTCTGGAACACTCTAAAGGGGACACAAGAGAGAGCAAATCCAGCAACCACTTGGGCTTTGCTGGCTCCCTGGTGACCTGCTCTTCTGAGATGGAGCAGTGGCATATCTGAGTAAAAGTCACGAAGGGCCTGCACCCCAGAGAAGGGCACTGCAGGTCGCTAGGAAGAGGGGCAGACTGCAAGAGAATAGGTGTGCTCGGGCCTCACACAGGTGTGCCACCTCTGCCCTCGTGTGCCAGGGCCTGGGCGCTCTGGTGAGTCCATGGTTATGCCGGAAGAGCATCCCCCAGCACCCCCTCTGCTGCCATTGCAGGTGGAACTGACCAAGCCCAGTGGGAAGATATCACTGGAACGACCAAGCTTGTGTATGCCAACGAGTGTGCCAACTTCACCACCAATGTCTCTGCCAGGTGAGAGGAGGCCCGGCGCCACAGCACAGCCCTGGCCCGGCACCTGGGCTTGAGCTCCTTCACTGTGCCCTGGCCACCAGGCATGGCAGAGCGGCCACTGCGTGGCTCCCAGACCCCTCCGAGCAAATGGTCTGGAGCTCTCCATCGTCACCTGGGAGCACACTCATCGGTCGCACTCCCGTTTTAGATTTTGGCTGTCCGACTGTCCACGGACTGCAGAAGCTGTGAACTTCGCCACTGTGTTGTACAAAGAGCTGACGGCAGTGCCCTACATGGCCAAGTTTGTCATTTTTGCCAAGATGAACGACCCCCGGGAAGGACGGCTGCGGTGCTACTGCATGACGGACGACAAGGTGGACAAGACCCTGGAGCAGCACGAGAACTTTGTGGAGGTCGCCCGGAGCAGGGACATAGAGGTGTGGCGCCTGAGTCCCCCATGACCGGACCTTCGCAGGCCTCTCCCCCATCCCCAAGCAGCCCAGCCCCAGCCGGGGCCCTCCGGGATGTCCTCCAGGGCAGGGATCAGGGCATGCTGAGGCTGAGGCTCTTCGTCCCCATCTCGAAGAGCATCTCAGATAAGCTGTCACAAACACGGGGACACGGCCATGTGCACCTCGGGGCGGCGCGGATGGCTGGCCCGGTGACTTGTGATGATAGGAGTTGACAGTTATTGAAGTGATTTCATTACATAATCTTGATTAATTCTCATAACTGTGGGTACTTTTAGTATCCCTGATTTGCCTATCAGGAAGCTGAGGTGGGGGGCAGAGGTCAGGTGACTCGTCCAGTGTCACACGGGTACAGAATGTATCCCTGTTGTCCGACTCCGGAGCCCATACTGCTGCCTGCTGCGCTGGGGTCTGGTAGCGGAGGAAGCAGGGACGTTGGGAGATAGTGATGGGAGGTGTCAGGAAGGTGAGTAGATGTGACGTCACTGCTGATGCCAGCATGCCTCCCGTGAAGGTGTGTGACGAGCCAGGAACAGACCCGAGCCCAGCCCTCCTGGGGACGCCAGTGCCCTGGTTCTAATGCTGGCTCCTGGGCACAGAAGTGCTTTCCTTTGAGGCCGCAGGAAGTGCCTGGTTGCCACGTCCTCCCTTGGAGCAAGGGCCGTGCCCTGCTCACGGCCTGGGACGGGAAGTCTTTCGGGTCCCCGGACACAGCCGGAGCATTGCGCTGGGGCAGGGCTGGTCCAGGGGAGGGAGGACCGGCGTCCGAAGCGGGGCGCCTGGGCGGTCCGCATGACGGCTGTGTTTGCTTCCCTTTCCTGCAGGTCCTCGAAGGGATGCCCCTCTTCGCAGAGCTCTCTGGGAACCTGCTGCCTGTCAGAAAGGCTGCCCAGCAGCGGAGCTTCCAGTTCCAGTCCTTTCGGGAAAACCGCTTGGCCGTACCCGTGAAGGTGCCGCCTCCTCTCGCCGGCCCCCCTCTGGGTCTGGGAGGTTCGGGAGGCAGAATCGCTAAGCCTGCCTCCCGGCTGATGGCCCCAGGAAGGCCTGCTGAGTCTTCCTCTGTGATTGCCTTTAGGTGAGGGACAGCAGTCGGGAGCCTGCAGGCTTCTTGTCGTTCCTGCGCAAGGCAATGAAGTACGAGGACACCCAGCATATCCTCTGCCACCTGAACATCACCATGCCGCCCTGCACCAAGGTGGGCTGTCGCCCGGCGAACCCCCGAGGCCGGAGGCACACTCCCCGGAGAGCCCCGGCAGGCCCCGGATGAGCGCTCCCACGGGGCTTCTTGCTGGAAGGTGGCCGGCTGTAGGCTCTGCTTTGTCACGTGCTCTGAGCTGTCCCCACCCTTTCTGCACTGCTCGTCCTGCGCGGTCATGTGACACAAGGCACAGCGTCAGTTGCTCAAGGTCACAGCTGTAGGATAGCTGGGATCCAGCCTCTGTGTCTTTTACTGTGTACCTTCCCCAGGGTGCTAGGCCCACAGAGAAGGGAATCCTGGTGTCCTCGGCCGCCACAAACGGCCAGGGTTTTGAGCTCAGCCGAGGAGCCCTGACCAAGTATGTCCACGTATTGGTACCTGTGAGAGTATCGCAGCCCACCTACGCTGGGGCCCTGGAAGTGCGCATGTGTTTCTGGAGTGTCTCTGTGTTTCCTGTTGGTGTTGTTCTGCTGTCATTGTTTTAATCGTCACCCTTCCATGCCGACCTAGAAAGAAGCACGGTCACGTTCATATGTCCGTGGCACAATTCTTCTTTCCTTTTGGAGGATGAGGGTAAACCAACTTCTCTCAAAAGCCATTTCCTGCAACCTCAAGCAAAAATTGGAAAAAAAAAATGGGTCTGATGCAAAGAAAGGGATCCAACAAGAGAAACTTAGTTCGAAGTTCAAACCCCAACCTCACTGCTCATTCACTGGGTGACCCCGGGCAAATTTCTTAAACCTCTCTCCGCCTTAGTTTCCCTGTGGATGAAATGGGAATAGTAGCAGTACCTATCTCAACATCGTTGTGACCATTAAACAGGCCTCACGCATGAGAAGGGCTAAGTGAGCTTGCCGTCATTATTGATAAAGTCTGAGTTTCATCAGCTTCCTTTGCTCCTGCCCCCCTTGTACTTCTGCTCTTTGCATTGAGCCTCCAGAGAAACACAGCTGCCTCCTGTCCACCAGGACCTGGAGCGCCAGTCACCGGCCCACACACGGCACGCAGACCGCCTTCTCCAGGAAGGGATGCCCTGAAACCCAAGGCGCCCTATCCTTGCCTTCCCTCCGCAGGGGACCGGAGCTGAGGACAGGAGGAGGACCCTGACCCCTCTTGCCCTTCGGTACAGCATGCTCAGCGAGTCGGCACTCGGTAGGAGCCTGTGTGGTGATGCACTGCTTCCCTTGACAAGGCTGGGTGACACCCGTGTCCCTCACCCTGGCAGGGCTTCACCTGGGATGCCACTTCCTCAGCCTACTCTGCCCACCGCGAGTACAGCCTGAGACTCGGTCTCCGCTGACCCTCCCGAGTCAGCACCCCCCAGTGTGACCCTATCAGGGCCCCTCTCTCACCCCTGGCAGACCTGTACCTGCTGAGCAGCTCAATGCAATCTCAAACCCCCCAGGTTTCCTCAGCGGGACAGACCGGGCTGACCTGAAGGTGGCCGTCATAACAGAGCACCTTGGCCTCAGCTGGGCCGGTGAGTCGGGGACAAAGGGGCAGAAAAGCCCTGGTCTCGCTGACCCTGCGCCTCTTCCCCTTGAGGAGCTGCGGGGACCGCGTTTCTCTTGATTGTCCGCTGTGTGTCTGGGGCAGGTTGTTCACAAAGCTGCACTGCCCGATGCCAGGGAAAGCAGCATACTCCCCGTCTCCATTTCTATCTGGCTTCCTTTGAAAGAATGAATCAAATGCACATTACAGGAAGTCTCTGAATATCTGGTCACCTTGTTTTACAGGTGGAAAAAAAAACGAATCCAGCTCAGTAGAGTGACTTATTGTACAGCTAGCTAGTGACAGAGCCCAGAAAATCCAACAGATAAAACAAGCACCCAAACCAAACCACGCCTCCCGAGCCCCTGAGCTGCCTCCTTCGCTCTGTGCTTCACCCTTCCTGGCCCCAGAGGAAAAGTGGGCCCCAGCCCGTTTCATTTCTGCCCTGGCCTAGTGGAGCCAGCAGCAGGGCGCGTCCGACCTGAAGAAGCATGTGGATTCTGTGCAGCCACAGGCTCGATAGCTTCTTTCTCTCTCCCTTGATCTCTGTTTTTGTTTGTTTGTTAGCTTTCATACAAATGGACTCCCTCCCCTCACTCACACACCCTGCACAGCACTAAGGCAAACAGCAAGCTGAGCAAAATCTTGCCGAAAGGCCGTGTCATGGGAACTCGAGTTCAGACTATTCATGCTTTAAACCATGTCTCCTCCACTTGTTGGGGTGCGTGTGGGTGCACTGTGCGTGTGTGTATCACTGTGTGTATGCATGTGTTCATGTGGGGTGTGCAGTGTGTGCTCCTGAATGTCTGTGTACATATGAGCATGTGTGTGTTGTGAGTGTGTTTGTGTGCATTGTGCATGTATTCCGATTCGCACTTTCTTTCTCTTCCTTCTAAACCCTGCCAGTGAGGAAGCGACCACCCTGCGCTCCTGCCTTGTGTTTAGAGGAAACTTTCATTTCCTTGTCAATGTCAGTCCTGCCCTCTGGTGGCCTGCCCCACTGGCTCCCGGAGGAGAGCATGTGGCCTCCTGGTGTGGCACAGGCAGCACCACCCCAGGAGCCAGCAGCCTCAGCCTCTTCCCAGCTCAAGGACTAACTTTCTCTTGACCTTGGAGAAGTTGCTGGCCTGGTTGAGGGGCTCATTCATCAGCTCAGGTTAGAAGTCACATAAAAGGCAGAGGGCTGGCTGTTGGCTCACTCGTCCATCACTGCCAATTCCCAAGCCCTTTCCTGCCGGGTCTGAGGCACGCAAAGATGTAGACATCACCCACCACCGGGGCCTTCTGGGGAGGAGAGACACTAGCGGGAAGGAGAGGCTGCGCTCGACTCTCCCTTCTGCCCGTGCTTACCCTGTTCTCCATCCTTCGCTTGCAGAATTGGCCCGGGAGCTGCAGTTCAGTGTGGAGGACATCAACAGGATCCGGGTGGAAAACCCCAACTCGTTGTGGGAGCAGAGTGCAGCCTTGCTGAACCTCTGGGCTGCCCGGGAAGGCCCAAATGCAAAGAGTGAGTACCACTCAACTGAGGAAACTCTCTCCATGGCCTGCTAGGACCCACGCGGCACCAGAGCAGTTCTTTCTTCACATCCTACCCGTGATGTTGGCCTTACAAGTCTCTCTGTCTCTCTTTGTCTCTCTCTCTCCGTCTCTGTCACACACACACACACACACACACACACACACACGCACACACTTCTCTGGTCAGTAGGCCTTCTAGGTAATCTTGCCAAAACACATTACCATGACAATCTTGACCTCATCGTCATGGTAATCTCCACCTCATTCTTCCTCCATCTCCAGATAAGGCAGCAATTGTCCAGGCCTCTGCAGGGCCTGTGTAGCTAGGACACGGCTCTCACCTTCCAGCCCTTCCTGCTGGATTTCCCAACCACACGAGTGTTGGCACTCAGGGCAGGGAGAGAAGGGCTGTTGGCGGAACCTCAGGGCCCAGCCTGTGTGGCTCCCACTGCCCCAGCAGCACTTTCCCAACCTGAGGGAGGTGAGCTCACTCTCCTCCGTCTCCACAGCTAGATTCCAGTCCTGAGAAACACGAGGGGAGAGTGAATGTTTACACTCGTGTGGAAGACCGACTGGCGAGGACCCAGAACGTCAAGAGAACAGCATCCGTTCTCATCTGCTTTTCCTTGTAGCATTCCTCTTAGATTATAAACAAACAAGTAAAACCTACCAGCATTTCTGTGCTTTTAAATTGGCCTCTGAGGGGCTGGGGATGTAGCTCAGGCCTGAGTTTCATCTCAACACTGCAAACAAAACAAAACAAAAAGCCACTATCATTTTGTGGGAAAGGCCTCTCATGGCAAAAGAAAAAACTGTCCATTTTAGGTTTGATTTTTGACAGAAGGGCGCCCCCACCTTCTGAAACCCTTCATTCCGTCCCCGTTTTCAGGCCTGCACAGTCCTACCTGGGGCTCTGCCCCTCAGGCACCTCTTCTTTCCCCAACAGTGGAAAACCTGTACACTGCCCTGAGGAACGTCGACCGGAGTGAGATCGTGAATATGTTGGAGGGCTCCGGCAGACAGAGCCGAAACCTGAAGCCAGACCGGCGGCAGGCAGACAGGGACTACTCGCTGTCGCCCTCCCAGATGAATGGTGAGTGTGGCCTGAGCAGAGGTGAGGCTGAATGGTCCCCCATCAGCCGCCAGCACCAGTGGCCCCTTCCCACCACACTTTGTCCCTGAGACCCTCCTGCTTCAGGTGGAGGGGAGGCTGGGCTGGCCAGCGGCAAGCTCCTTCTCCCAGGAAAGGCAGAGGCCACAGAGAGAGACAGTGTGACACACCTCTGTGGGTGTGGCCAGTGCAGAGTACCCCGCCCCCCGCCTGTCACCACTGCGCCTGGGTCCCAGAAGGCCTGGTGTGCGGGGAAGGAGCCTGAGTCAGGGAAGCAGCTGCCTAGACCCTTGTCCCTAAAGTCTGCACGTGTTCTGTGTCCCTTTTGACAAGACGTAGGCCCTCCCTGGGCACTGGGGGCCCTGTGTGTGGAGCATCTGATGGTCAAGGACAAGGTCCAGCTTCTCATGTGGATTAGCGGGGCCCGCTGTGGCCCCTTCTGGAGTCTAAGCCGTTTCCTTCGAGCTTAGTCTCTGTCTCTCTTTCTCTGTCTCTCTCTCTTCCCCCTTTTTTTCACCCCATCTCTCCTCCTCACTCTTTCTGCTGTGGTTCAGCATGGCAGGGAGCCCTAGTGTGACTGGACCAAGGACGTGCAGGTGGCCCAACTCGCGTCCCCACACCTCTCAGCAGCACTGCCATGGAGGAGCAGAGCTGGGGCCACCACAGCCTCCCCTGTGCCACTTCATCCTGTCCCCGCACAGTGGCTCAGCGGGTCTGGCTTCCAGGCCTTTCCTTCCCGCCGACCCCCTGTGGCTGAGCCAGTGTCTTTAAAATCAGATCCCCAAGATCCCTTACAGATCTTGTGAAGTGCCACCTGGACAGCCGCGTGGTGGCGGGTGCTCCCCACGCACCCACGCAGGGCTCTTCTGGCCATGTGTATACCCGCTCAACTCTAGGTGCTGCCAGCCAGGGCCTGGCGGCAGGGGGTGTCCAGGCACAGGCCTCCCTCTCGCTTCTCTCCTGTGTCCTGTGTTTCCCAAACATTGCATCCAGTGCCACCGGTGCTGGGCTCATCCTGTGTTGATCACGTCCTGTGGCCCTCTCTTCTGCTTCTGACCTCATCCTGACCTCTGGTTCGCTCGTCCTCTCACTTCCTGTCTCCACTGTCTCCACCTGGGCCAGGTGTGCGAGAGCTGTCCACCTCCACAGACGCATGTCGCGAAGGACCCCGGCCCCCGCGCGCCTCACGGCTGTCTCCATGGGCATCTGTGTGTGTGCGAGTGTGCACGGCGTGTTGTCTGTGTCGCCTTGTCAGGCTGCTGACTGTGTGCTCGCTCACTCTCCAGGTGCACTGGAAAGGGCTCCCACCCCAAGACTGCAGCTACTGCCCCAGGGACACTGCAGCCACCTGAGTAGACAAGGGAGAAAAATAGGGTGGCTAAGAAATTCTGCAGACTTCAAGACAAATAACAAAACATTGATCCTCTTCTGTGAGACATGGGCTTCTCAGTATCCCCCGTGCTATTTCAATCAAGTCTAATCCACAGATTTGGAATTTTGTGCCCTGATTAGGTGCCTACAGAGATAGCAGGCCATTAGAATTCCTTGGGTCCCTGTTGGCCACACAACTCGTCCCCAGTCAGGCCCGAGAGGCACTAATCCCCAGGGGGCCTGGGTCTCCACAGCTCTGTGCCTGGTGGAAAGGGCTTGGCCACAGTGGCCCAATCCATGAGGCAAATATTTTTCAGGCATCAACTACATGCCAGGCGCTGTTCTAGGCAAGGGAGAGAAACGAGCTCTCAAACAGTTAAGAAAACAATACAAAATTCCCCCTTCTGTGAGGAGAGCTCGGCAGTGTGTGAGGGAATCATATAATGGGTCACCAAGAGTGGTGCTGGGAAAATTCCTTCTTGAGGGATTAAAGAGTGTGGTGAGGATGGTTGCACTTGAACAAAGATGTGAAGGAGATGAAGGAATGAGCCATGAACAAACGTGGGGGAAAAGGATGTCCCAGGAGAGCAGGAGGGCACCATCCCTGCTTCTTCACAGAACAGCGAGGGGCAGAGGGAGCCAAGAGATGGAGGTGAGAAGGCTGAGGGGACAGGGAGGCAGCCCTGGAGCCGGTCACAGGACGCTGGTTTTGGTTCACTGGGCATTGGCCGAAAGAATGATGTGATGTAGGCTTCTGAAGGCTTCCTTTGCCTGTGTTGTTGGTTTGAATGGCCACTCATTGAGTGTGTCTGCCCTACCTAGCTGCCCCGTGTGGCTGTCACCCCTCAGCACCCCTGCTCAGCAGGTCCCCTGCCAGCCGGGGCTCTCTGCCCTACACACACTTCTCAGCCTGAGCAGACACTCTCAAACAGAAGCCCAGCGTGGCCCATTCGCTTTCCAGACACCAAAATCAGCTTCTGTGTCTTTCCCCACCCTCACCCGTGTCTCAGGAAGACTGCCCCACATCCGGCTGCCCTTCTGGTCCGGAAGGAAGGGTGCAGGAGGGCTCCAAGGCCAGGGCGGGAGTGTAGCAACCTCCGGTGCCGTCGCTGGTTCTTCCTTCGGCAGGACCACGTGACAGCTTGTCCTGCCGACAGCCGGCTCTGTGCACTGATGGTCCCCACCCGTCGTCGCCTGGGTCCCTTTGCCCTGCACCTCGTTTCTCTGCTAGTCTAAGTCTCCTTCTGAGCCTTACATTGCCTGCGTCCTGAGAGTCTGAAAAAACCAGGTGGTGTCAGGAAGTTGGACTCATCCTTCCCGTCTGCATTCTTCTTACCATGCAGGCCTGCAAAGGGGTTTGAATCCACAGGCCAGTCAGCTTCTCCCGACAGGAGGGCCTACTCCAGGCCTGTGGAAGAGACTCCAAAACATATTGCTTATTGAGCGAAAAAGTAGCACATCCTGAAAGTGAAACAGGTTTGTCACATGAAAGGAAAAAATGGTTGTCTCAGACCTTTGCCAGCTCCGTTTGGTCTAACGAATTGTAATAGTGTCCACTTGGGAACAAAATGTATTTGACTTCCATCAACTCTTACTGAATGCAACTAGAAAAGTTTGGCTCCTGTCTGAGGCCAGACTGCCTGTCCGCTCCTTCTGTTTGCTACTGGGTCAAGCTAATAGCATAATTACTACATCTGGTGAGATAAGGAGGCCTGGCTGACTGTACTCTGCCCCCAGCCTTTTACCTGCTTTCCCCAGTACCTAACCCCAAATGAGAGCCCTTTCTACTCAGAGAGGGCTGGCAGCCCAAGTGTGACAGGGCTGGATGACAGCCCTCAAGACAGACATTTCTGCTGTCCAAGCACAGCAAGGCCTGCGCCTGCTTAGCTTCCTAGATAGGCGAGGCTGCCCACGCTCGCACTGAAGAGACGGACACTTCTGCAGCTCACCTTAGTAGCTGATCTCAGTAGACCGCACCGCGGCTGGGTCCGCCCGAGACCGTGAGAGATGTTCCTCGTGAGAATCCCTGGAGCTGCGGCAAGCACCCTTCAGCCCAACAGTGATAGTACCAGGACCGTAGCTACCGAGAGCCTCTGCGCTAGACCTCGGCGGGCAGCTGGTACCCTCCGGAAACAGAAGGAGCAGCCAGGCATGCTCCCTACAGGCCGTCCCCAGGAGAGGGTTGTGGGGTGGTCGCAGCAGGCATCCTGATAGGCTGTGCGTGCATGCTCTTCACCCACATACTTCCATTTGGGGGAACTCCATGAAAGTGGAGACCGCAAAAGATTTAAGGTGGAAAACGCAAAGGAAACCAAGAACAGCCGTGCACTCCCAGTTCTCCTCACGCCTTGCCAGAAGTCCCCAGAGAGACAGAATGGTCATCTGCCATATCTGAAGGCTGTTTATGACAAATGCTACTTCTGGCCAGGACAGGATAGCAGCGACTAGATATGCCCTCCTTCCTGGAGAAACAAAAGAGTGTACGAAATGTATGGACTAGAGCTTCCAAGACATTGGATATGAAGCAGCAAGGGACAGTGGGCCATGAGGCATGCATGGAAAATAAATGAGGTGAGTCTTCTGATTGCCTAGATTTTTGGCTTGAAAGAGTTTGTAGGGAGAAACGCAGGCAGATGGTTGAGAAGTCGCTGAGAGTCCAGGCAGAATAAGACGGCTAGAAAGGAGACAGCAGCACCGACAGAGAACTCTGGAGACCTATGCAAGTTTCAGCTGAATATTTTTTGGGGGGTGCTGGGGATTGAACTCAGGGCCTTGTGCTTGCCAGGTGAGTGCCCTACCACTGAGCTAAATCCCCAAACCCCTCAGCTGAGTATTAACCAAATAATTCTAACAGTCAGACGGAGGAGAAAAGCAATCATTTAAACTAACCCAGAACTGACTCAAATGTTAGACTGAGCACACAAGGGTGGTAAACCCGGTACTTCACATGTTCAAAAAGTTAAGTGGAGACATGGAAGATTTTTTTTTAAACCCAAATGATCTTCTAGAGATGAAATCACAATGTATAGGAGTAAAAATCTCATGGATGAGATTAGACATTGTAGCAGAAAAAAATGGTGAACTTCAAAGCATAGCAATTGAAATTCTCCAAAATGAAACACAGAAATAAAAGAAAAAAATTAAAAAGCCTCAGTGAGCTATGGTGCAATTTCAAGAGGCCAAATATGTATGAAATTAGAGTTCTCCAAAGAGAAGAAGACAGAAAAGGTATCTGAAGAAACAAAGGCTGAAAGTTTTCCATTACGAGGCTCATAAATGCCTTGATCCAACAAATACCATGAACACTATGCACAGGAAGCATGTTAGAAGCTACGCTAGAGTGCATTGTGAGCAAACTGGCCAAATCCAGGGATAAAGTGACAACCTCGAATACAGCAGAGAAAAATGTGTTCTGTGCAAGAGACTGAAGATAAGGATGACAACGGATGTCTTACTGGAAACAATGCAAGGAAGAAGGCAGTGGATTTACAGTAGACCACATCTCCAGTGATGAACAGAACAGGGCTGGGACTGTGGCTTAGTGGCAGAACCCTAACCCTAACCCTAACCCTATTTGCCTAGTAATGTGTGACATCCTCGGTTCCATCCCCAACACTGCAAAAAAATTTTAAAACGTAAGAAAAGAACAAATCAACATGAGGGCAAAAATAATTTGAACTGAGTGAAATATTTTGAATTGAGTAAACTTAAAAACATATCAAGATTTGTAAGATGCTATAAAAATAATACTCAGGGAGAAATTTAAAGCACAAAATGCCTATATTAGAAAAGAAAAAAGTCCTCCAACTAATGACCTTATCTACCTTCCACCTTTAAAAAATTGAAGACAAAGAGCACATTAAGCTGAAAGTAAATAGAAGAAAGGAAACAATAAAAACCAGAATTGAAGTCAATATACTAGAAAGAAAAATCCTGGAAAATGAGACCAAAATCCAAGGCTTTGAAAAGATTGTTAAAATTGATGCACCCCCAGCCAGATAGATCAGGAAAACAGAGAAGATAAAAATGATCCATGTCAAGAAGATGAGCAGGGACATCACTGCAGATTCTATGGCAGGGTGATAAAGGAATAGTATGACAGTTTTGTGCCAGTAAATTGGAGAAGACAGATGAAATTAACAAATTCTTTGGAAGACACAAACTATCAAAGTTAACTTAGGAGTAAATTAACCGAATAGCTTTATATAAATTAAAAAGTAAATTTATAGTTTAAAGCATTCCCATGAATAAAAGTCCAAGCCCATATGGCTTCTTTACTAGTGAATTCAACCAAATATTTAATGAAGAAATAACTCATTTGGAAATTTTAAAATGCAATAATACTTTCCAGTTAACTATATGAGACCTGAATTACCCTAATATCAAAAAAAAGACACTGTAGGAAAAAGAAACTACCATATCCCTCATGAACATTTATGCAAAAATCCAAAGTAAAATGAACTCATTCCTTGCATTATATGCAAAAATGACCTCAAGATAGATCATAGGTTACATGTAGAATCTAACACTGTAAAACTTCTAGAAGAAAATATGAGAAAAAACTTAGAAATCTTGGATAAGAAAAAGATTTCTTAAGTAGAACAGCAGAAGCACAACCCACAAGTTGATAAGTTGAACGTCATCAAAATGAAGAACTTCTGCTCTTCAAATGACACTAAAAAATGAAAGCGCAAGCTGCAGACTGGAAGAAAATATCAGCAACTGTTATCTGATATGGGATGTATGTACAATATGTGAAGAATTCTTGCAACTCAAGAAAACAACCTAATTTTTAGAATGGGCAAAAGATTTGAATGCTCAACCCAGGATATATACACATGGCACACAATGATATGAGAAGGTGCTCAACATCAGTAGTCATTGGGGAAATATAAATTAAAACTATTAGGAGATACCACCACATACCTAATAGAAAGGCTAAAATTTAAAAGATTGAGCATAACAAGTGTTAATGAGGATATGGAGGAACTGGAAATTTTCATGCAGGGCTAATGGGACTGGAAAATGACACAACCACTTGGAGTAAAAATACACTTTGATCCTTTCTTAAAAAGATAAACAGACACCTACCATGTGATCCAGCCATTCCACCACCATGTATTTACCCGAGAGAGGAAAGCATGTGTCCATGCAGAGCAACAGCTTTATTTGTAATAGCCCTAAACTGGCAGTACCCCATGCCCACCAGCAGGTAGATAGATATACACGAATTCTGCATATCCATCAACCAGGATATGGCTCGGGACAAATATGAGTCACTGATACATGCAATGGCATGGATGAAGCCCTAGTAGACATGCTGAGTGAAAGCTGGATGAAAAGGAGTACAGAGTACATGGTTCTACTTACATAAAAGTTGGGGAAATGCAAACTAATACGTACTTTCCAGTTAGCAGTAGTCGTGCCTTGGATAAACCTCAGTGGCCACCATGCTGCTGCCGCTCAGAGCTACAGACTAGTAAGCAGTGACCCAAAGCAGGCTGGGGCTGCCCAGGGGTGATTTGGGGCGGGTGGGCAGCGGGAGAGAGAATACAGAGAAGCCTGAAGAAGACTCTTCACAGTGGTGTCGGCTCCATGAGCGTACACGTGTTTTAGGATTTACCCAGTTATCCACTTTAAATATGTGCACTTATTGTTTCCAACTGTACCTCAGTAAAGTTATTTTAAAATCAGATTAATGGCCAACTCTAGTAAAAAGATGCTTTTGGTTAACACTATTGCACTTGCTGTGTAACTTTAAGCAAGTCGCTAAACTTCCAGTTTCCAATCTAAAAAGAAGGAATAATATTACTTCCCTTGTAGGAGTGTTGTGACACGTAAAAATAACGCGTTGGATATATATTGCACTAAATGAGTGTTCAATAAATGACAGAGATAGGATAATAATGCTTGCAGGAATAATAATAAGAACAATAGCAGACACGTGACTCTAATATCCTGCTAGTCTCTAAGGGGAGCAATTTCCGAGGAAAGCTGGGAGGCAGCCATTGTTGTGGTTTCCTGTTTCTCGGGTTACAGCTTCACAGATTGTGACTTGGAGTAAATCACGTGGCTGGTGGATTTGACCCAACCGTTCTCCTACCTCCTCCTCCCAGTCTGGCCAGAGCCGGAAGGGGCTTCCTTTACCTTCTGCCACGGCACAGCTGACCCCAGCTGCCCCAGCCACACCCCTAGAATTTTACAGAAACAGAATCACAATCTCTGCTCCTTTTCTGTCCAGTTCCTTTTGCTTGGCATGACTATTTGGGCTTCCTCCGTGCTGCTGCATGTGTCAGTGGTTCATACTTGTCCTGAGCCACGTCCTGCTGGAGGACAAAGAGTGTGCCAAAGAGTGTATCTGTGCCAAAGAGTGTGTATCTGTTTCCCTGCTGATGAGCATTTAGGTGGCTGCCGGTTGGGGCCATTGCAAGTAAGTTAGGTCTCCTGACTCAGGACCTGGATACCCTGAGGCTGGTAGAGTCCAGAAGAATACTCTCCTGGGAAGGTCACAGAAAGAATACCTGTGGTGCATGTGGCTGCCATGGCTGGACACACTGGTGGACGTTGGCTGTGGTGGCTCCCTCACGTGTACAGTCGCCTGTCCTGGCTAGTGGGTCTCCAGAACAGCTCTGTGGTAGCCACCAGGGACAGCGGGTGAACCACTAGTTCTGTGAACCAGCTCAGTGAGAAGGCATAGGTCAAGTGTGGCAGGGGGCAGTGAGCTGTATTCAGCAGGAAAAAGAGATGAGGAGATACATCTTTGTGTATGTACTGTGTGTTTGTGTTCACAATCCCCAACTTCTCAGCACAGTCCTTGGCATGGAGGTGAACATCAGTGAATATTTTCTGGGTGAGCAAGTGGGTGACTGCAGCTAAATGGAAATAGTGTCAGAAGTGGGGTTGACAGGCAAGCAGGTGCTCCTGAGGCCCAGAGCTGAGAGCAAGGGAACAAGCTTGGGGACAGAGAAGGCCTCCTTGCCAGGGGTGGGGGTGACCAGCAGGATGAAGAGTTTGACACCAGACTGAGGGCCTCTTTGGCCAAGAGGAAGGTCCCTAGAGGCTTCAGGGCACCCCGCCCCATTCCAGCGACCATCTTTGGGAGGTACATGTCGGTCCCCCTGACGAGCCATGCAGAGGGAGACCCTTGCCTTGTAGTCTCTTCTCCCAACCACCAACGAGCCCCTGCTCGGAATGGGAGCTGAGGAGCCCCTGCTGGAGCACCGGCATCCACTCCACGCTCAAATCCCTGCAATCCATGGTCATTCTGAACACCAGGGAGCCGGTACCACAGCTGCCAGAGCACGGGCAGGGACGCACATCTGAGCCAGTTGCAGGGAACAGGTGTGCGAACCAGCCACTGCAACCAGGGGCCCAATCCCAGCAGGTCCCTGCTGACCCAGAGTGGGGCTGCAGAGCTCGGGGCCTGTGGACGAGGAGCTGCAGGCAGATGTGCCTGGGCTCGTGTGCCCTCTGACCTTGCCCCATTTTTGAACCCTAGAACCCTCACCTGTGCCACTGTAGATCATTCAGAGTTTCTGGAACCAATATGCAACTTGAGGAAAAGTCACTTCCTGCCAAACAGAAGCCTGTTTCCCATTTGACCACCGCACTGAGGTCTGTGGCTGTTCAATGTGCCCCGTTAGACCCCTCCAGGGCAGCCTGGTCACTGACCCTGGTCCCGGGTGGGCTGTACACTCCCGTCAAGGTACATTTGTAACAGGACCCTAAAGACTGTGCTAAAGTGAAGTTTTGAGCAAAGAAAGAGCAACATTTCCTCCTGCCCAGCCGTGGAGAAACATCAGACAGATCAGAGCACAAGTCCTTTGGACAAAGCCTTCTTTGTCTGGTGCTCTGCGCTGGATAAGAAAGAATTCTGATTTCTTTTCTTTGCCATCCAGCGAAGGCGCCCTGCTCCCCGTCTCTACCTTCCCCCACCCTGGCTGCCCCTTACCCAGCTCAGAGCCTTGTTTCTCTTGCCCCCATGTCCTGGGCAGCAGCCACAAAGCCTGAGCACTGGACTTGGAGCTTGGAAAGCCCCCACCCGAATGTGCATGCATTTCTGTGGCCGTGCCTGTGTGTGTGTGCGTGGACTTGCACGTGAGCGCGTGTGACAAAAATCGCTTCTGGAGCATGTTGCCCTCTGTCTGCCCATCCAGGTTACGCCTCGCTGCAGGACGAGCTGCTGTCCCCTGCCTCCCTGCACTACGCGCTTCCCTCTCCGCTGCACGCGGACCAGTACTGGAACGAGGTGGCCGTCATAGACGCCATCCCCTTGGCCCCCACGGAGCATGACGCCATGCTGGAGATGTCTGACATGCAGGTGTGGTCCGCGGGCCTCACGCCCTCCCTGGTCACTGCTGAGGACTCCTCTCTGGAGTGCAGCAAGGCCGAGGACTCTGATGCCACGCAAGAGTGGAAGTTGGAGGGGGCACTCTCAGAGGAATCGCGGGGCCCGGAGCTCGGCTCTCTGGACCTTGTGGAGGACGACACAGTGGATTCAGATGCCACAAATGGCCATGCTGATTTGCTCGGCCAGGAGGAAGGTCAGAGGTCAGAAGAGAAGAGGCAGGAGGACTCAGCAGGTGCAGGGCAGGACTCAGAGAATGAAGTGTCTCTTGTTGCAGGCCAGCAGAGGGTGCAAGCCCGAACCACAGACTCGCCCTCCGTGCTGGAGAGGAGCCAGGACAGGTAAGGGTCGGGCTGTGGTGGCAGAGCCCCCTCCTGTTGCCCTGGGCTTCTGGGTAAGACTGTCCTGCTGTGAGCGCAGAGGACATGCTATGGGGGCACTGCATTCTAAATGTGTGGCACCAGGTTGCCACCAAAGCCAGCATACATAAGAACAAAGCTGTGTTCTGCAAAAGCCAGCTCCATGGGTGTGGCCAACAGGAGAGACGCTAAGAGGTGTGGGGACAAAAGACAGCAAATAGGTCCCAAGGCTTAGGGAGGCCACGGCTTGGTGGCACTGCTGGAGCGGTGTTGGGGGCTCCTCTGTGTGCTTTCCGTACAAGACACTTGGAGGCAGCAGAACCCAGGGAAGACGTCACACGCAATCATGCAGCCTGCATGTGCTAAAATTGGTCACAGTGCCTGGTCTCTTTACCGCCTCTGAGAGGCAGCCAGGCTGCACCAGGCCAGAGGGCAGGACAGAGTTTTAGTCAGCTAAGCAGTGTTGTACTCTTGCCCAGCCGCCTGGCTGTGAAAGCAGGCACTGTGCCCTGTGGGAAGCAGGGCTGGCAGTGCAAGTGGGCGGCCCAGTGCCCCCTGCAGACCCTGGGCTTGCGGGCCAGGCTTGGGTGTCCTATGAATATTGGGTAGGTGTGAGCTCGCCCTGTCCTGCTAGTGCGCCCCCTGCAGGCCCCCAGCACTGTGCTGAATGCAGACAAGGACTCTCAGGTGAGCGAGGTCCCTTCAGTGGCAAAGAAAGATGAGACAGACCTGAGCCAGGTGTCACTTCGGCCTCTCCAGGCTGGCACAGGAAGTGGAAGACAGACGCCATTCCCGCCATGTTGCTTTGCTTGGTGGGTTTCCCCTAAAGCAAGGGGATGGCTCATGTGTTCTCAGAAGGCTGTAACCATGCACAGAGCTCAGAAAGGAGTAGGTCGGGGAAGCCACCCTCGCTTCCTCTTCCTGTCTTCCCTTCCCCAGAGTCTATTCAGTGTGGACCACAGTGGGAGAAGTCTTTTAAAAGAGGGGATTTGAGCCAGGTATGCTGGCACATGCCTGTAAATCCAGCGCTCTGGGACGCTGAGACAGGAGGATCACAAGTTCAAGCCCAGACTAGGCAACTTGGTGAGACCCTGTCTCAGAATTCAAAAAGGCTAAGGAGGTAACTCAGTGCAGAGGCCCTGGATTCAATCTCCCGCACCACCAAAAACAGATGAGATTTGTGTCCTTTGATCAGTGAGGAGAGTAGGACAAAGTAAGGCTGAGAAGGCTCAAAGTGGAATGCTGGTGCACCTGTGGGAAAGGCCATGCTCCCACTCTGCGACGGCCCTTCCTCCAACGCATTTAGCAAATGCTTGCTGCATGTGGCCTTAGAACAGAAGGGGCCTTGACAGGGAGCCCGAGGCCTAAATTCTAGGCCTAGCTGTGTCACTTCCTGGCTCTGTGAGCTTGGCCGGCCAACCAGTATGGACAGGGGAATTTCTGTCACTGAACAATACTCATTAAGCACCTACTATGTGTCAGGCACCTCTAAAAAAGGCCTAGATGCTGGAAGATGGCGATGGTAAAATCAGACAAAAGTCCCTACCTGCAAGAAGCTCATGTTCTAGATAAGCTTAACAAGATAAAAATAGATAAAATCTGAAGCACAGTTGACCTTCATATCTGTGGGTTCCATATCTACAGATTCAACCGGCCATGGATGGAAAATACTATGTTAGCTAAGGAATTGTGTCTGTACCAAACATGTACAGACTTTTTTCCTGTTTATTTCCTAAACAATATAGTATTGCAACTGTTTACATAACATTTACAGTGTGTCTGTTATTGTAAGTTATCTAGACACTGTCTAAAATATAAAAGGAGATGTGCACAGGTTATATGCAAATACAACACCATTTTATAAACTGTGATCAAAATATACTGTGAATGTTTACATTTTTAAAATGTATTTCAATAAATACACTGTATTACAATTTTTTAAATTGTAGTACAATAAAAGATACATTGCCCTTAAGCCCCCTCAAAATACTCTCCTTTCCTTCAAACACACTTATCCCATCATTCTTGTACTTTCTGAAGCAGTGCTAGAAGTTTTCTTCTCTGAGCATCTTTATGAAGTGTGCTCAAAAATACAGTGGCTGCTATGTACCGTCCGTCTTAGTTATTTTTCTCATTGCTGAGACAAAATACCCGACACCCAAAGTTAAAGGAGGAAAGGTTTATTTGGGTTACAGTTCATAGAGGTTTCAGTTCATAGTCAGCTGGCTCCAAGGCAGGGTGGCAGGCAGAGGGGCATGACAGAGGAGAAACAGTTCATGGCAGACAGAAGACAGCAAAAGCAAGCAGGGGGCCTTAGCAGCTTCTTTCTGCCCTTTTATATTCTATCTAGGCTGCCGGAATTAGGCTGGCGCCAGACCAATCAATGAACTGATTCAGTAACCACACACCCTTGATCACAGCATCACACACTCTAGGTCCAGCCACCTCTGAAAAAGCCCCAGCTGTGACCGCATGAGGCCCTGGGGGGACATCTAGACACAAGCCATGACACCATCCTATAGAAAGACAGGCTCTTCCAAACATCTCAGTGTGTCTTCATCCACTTTATTCACCAGATCTAGCACAGTATGACTTCTGGCTTTTTCCCAAGGTTAAAATGACCATGAGAGGTAGATGTTTGGAATCAGTTCAAGACGTCAAGGCAGCCACAGCAGTACAACTGAAGTCACTCACAAAAGAGGACCCCAGAACTTCCAGAAGAGAAAGTGGCCAGAATGATGGGCTAACTGTATTGGAATCTAGGGGGAGCGCTTTGAGGGAGATTAATGGCACTGTGTCTTTTACTGTAGTACATTTTTAAATTTAAATATTCACCATATTGTCTACCACATTTCATCTGTAAGGGACTTGCACACCTGTGGATTTTGGAATCCAGCTGGTTCCCGAAGCCGATCCCCTTGGCTATCAAGGGAGGCCTGGGGAACGATAAGTACTGAAAGGAAAAACAAAACAGAGAGATGTGTAGAAGACAGATGTAGGGGGCATGGTCAAACTTACAGACAGGGCGGCAGGCAAGGTCTGAGAGAGTGACATTTGAGTAAGACTCAAGGAGGCGAAGGGATAAGCCACACATTTGGAAGCGCCTGGCTGGTGCACATGCGTGAAGGAGAGCATGCATGCCTGCCACATGCAGGGCAGTGAGCGGGGCACTGTGCCTGAGCAGGGTGCACAGGGGGCTGAGGCCAGTGAGGTCATGGGGTCAGATGCATCAGGTCTTGAGGTCTCAAAGGAATGTGACATTTCCTGGGCAGGACGGGGTCACTGGAAGGCTTTGAACAGAGAAGCCATGTGACCTGGCAACTCTGCTGGTAGCGTAGACCAAGAGGCAGCAGAGGTGGGAGGGGCTTGAGTTCAGGATGTTTTGCAAGTGGAACCAGAAAGAGCAGTGGGGACAAACACAATGAGAATGTGAGAGAGCAAGGAGACAAGGAAGGCACCAGTGTGCACCTCACAAGGGCAGGGATGAAGATGCTGGCACCGGTTCTCACTCGTGCCTGCAATGGGGCGCGGGGCAGGACGGTGTGGGGACATAGTCACACGCTCAGACCTGATCGGG
Source organism: Hystrix cristata (assembly GCA_004026905.1). Taxonomy (NCBI): domain Eukaryota; kingdom Metazoa; phylum Chordata; class Mammalia; order Rodentia; family Hystricidae; genus Hystrix; species Hystrix cristata. Next base: position 21,453 of record PVJO010004202.1, read on the forward strand.
CCATCCTAGTGGAGACCCGAGGTAGAGATGTGGAGAAGGCAGGTGACATATGCATCTAATGTACAAGTCAGAGACCTGTGTCACGGCATGAGGAACATCCAGGCACGGCTCACAGCAATGTGTGGAAGTCGCGTAGGCTGCGGATGTGGATGGCAAGGAGATCTGAGAACTGCTCCAGGGCCCGAAAGTCCAGGAAGTTAGGAGGACCCAGCAAAAGCCGCCGAGAAGGGGTGGCCAGTGGGCAGACACAGTATTCTGGAAGGGAGTGTGCGGACAGGACAGTGGTTACCTTGTCAAGCAGGAGTGGCCAGGCACCAGGGAGGGGGGCTGCATAGTCTGAGGACGTCAGGTAGCAGGCGTGGAGCTCGCAGCCACCTGCCCATCACTGCAAGCAAAGTGCTCCAGGAGCCTTGGGGGTGGGGAGCAGCCACTTGAAGGGGACAGTGACCTGGTGGCCGTGGCCCTCTCCACCTGGAGGGCACAGATGGGCCCCGTGTGTCTCCTCCCTGGGGCACCGGCTGCGTGATTTGCTCACACTGTCCCAGCCCTCTGGGGAAGAGGACAGGATGAGCCGTGTCCCAGACAAGCCGGGGCCCTGGCGGGTGCTGTCTGGGAAAGCAGAACCAAAAGTGACCAGCTGCCCTTCCTGTCTCCCTGGCCATGTGTCCCCTGTCCTTCACTCAGACCACAGGACTGGGATTTAGAAGGCTCCGTTGCCTCTTACCTGCAAGACGCCGCGCGAGGCTCCTGGCCAGAGGGGGCCACACAAGGCCTTCACTCGTTCCAGACAACGCCGTCCAGCAGCCAAGGGCCGGGACCCGGCGGCTCTCAGGAGCACAAGGTACTGGTGCCTGCAAGTGAGCAGACATGCGCAGCGCAGCCTGAGACCCAGCGGGCCGGCTGGCAGGGAAGAGGCCATGCGGGCAGCCACGAGCCCTTCCTGCAGGTGGGACGGCGAGAGTCCACGCAGCGCCGCCGCGTTCTGGGCCAGCCGGGAGCCAAGCGCGTCTCCTGGCTCCCAAAATGACAGCGGTGACCCCACTTCTCTGTCAGTGAGAGCATAAGATTGCAGGTCTCTTTCTGCCTCCTCGACCTCCACAAATGGAAGGAAGGCTCGCGCAGCCAGCTTGAGGGACTCTCCTGCGGCCTTTGGGACAGAGCAAACCCTCTTCTGTCCTCCTGCTGCTGCCCTGGGCCCTCCCCCTCTCCATCCTCCCTCTCACCCTCCCTGCCTTTTCTGCACTCCCCGTTCTTCTCTGGAGTCTGCCCTGCTTTGCTTTCTTTGCTCCCTGCAAGCAGCCCTCCTCATTCCCAGCTTCGTAGTTACCCACTCACGACCAGCCAGGTCCCCTCCACACCAGCCTCCCCAGACGTCGTATTCACGATGCCCGTTTGATTCCTGTGTTCTTATCAGATCCACACTGCTGATCCGTGCACACACACTTTGAGTAAGATCACTGGGTGTTCTACGCCTTTTCTGGTCCCTTTCTCTTCGTGCCCAGCACCCCTTCCTCATCTGGGAACCGTTTCCTCCACCTCTCCCTCCCCTGTTTCTTTCTTTCCCTCTCTCCCTCCCTCCCTCTCTAACCTCAGCCCTGCACAGCGGCTCTGAGGACTTGAGGGCAGAGTTAGCTCCACAGTGGTCAGGAACGACCCGGCTTTTGTTTAGAAAGCTTCCCTGCCAAGTGTGTGCACTTGGACATGACAGGCCCTCTGTTCATGTTTAGCTACAGCCCACCCAGAGTGTTCAGGCTGTTTATTGGTGCGCCGCCCTGCACCCCACAGCTCAGGTGATCTTAACCGGGTCTGCTCTGAATCCTGGGGGAAGGGAAGGAGCCAAGAGTGTTCTTTCCTGCCGCCCCTCTTCAGGCAGCCCTTGGACTGCGGACTACTGGGGAGCAGAGACAGAAAGCAGGACAGCCCAGGATACCCCAGAGCTGGGCTTCTCAGCTATCTGCCCAACTCCCTGGATTATAAATGGGAAAACTGAGGCCCAGAGAGGCCAGTGGCTTTCTTCAGGGTCACGTGGTGAACCAACACCGGGGCCGGAGGGTCCAGATGGTGTGCCCGAAGGGGTGATGACCCGCATCATCCCCCTGCGGACCTGGGCGGAAATATTCACGGTGCCCACTTGGTTCCTGTGTTCCTATCAGATGGGCTCTTTTGTTTCGGCCCTTTTTGCAGCGCGGGGGCAGAACCCAGGGCCTTGTGCATGCCAGACGAGTGATGACCACTGAGCCGCCCGCCCAGCCCCTGGGCTCTCCTCCCGTGGTGGCTCCCTTGTGAGTGCTGTGGACTTTCCTTCCTCCAGGCCCACTTGTTAGAAGAAGGCTGCACGGGGCGTGACAGGAGTTTGAATCTGACTCGCTCGCTTCCTTCCTCTCACTTGGGCGAGCTGCTCCAGCCCTCTTTTCCGATCTGCATGGGAAACAAGAAAGGGACAGAAGGCATGTGGCAGGGTGGCGGTAGGGCTTGACCACGTTACTGTGGGGGCCACACACGCTGCCTGCAGAGGAGGCCACCAGTTTGCCTTGTTATTCGTAGAGGTAGTAATCAGAAGCATTCTTGAGAAGGGGTGGCTTATCTCCCCTTTGCAGATGGGAAAATTGAGGCACGGGGTGTGAGCCCGTGGAAAATGAGTCGTGGGGCCAGTTTGTTGAGTCTCAGGTCTGTGTTCTTTCTGCCACTCAGGGCAACAGCCTGACTCAGAACATGCAATTCCTCCCCAAGGCCACCACTGGGGCTGCATGTGTGAATCAGCTGTGTGAACCCAAGTGAAATGCGTGAGTTTCCGCCTCATGGGCACTGGCAGCCCAGAAATGAAGAGCCCGCAAGGACAGGCCCTAAATAGGCACAGCAATCCCCAGGGGAGTTGCTGCGCCCTGTAAAGGGAGCGACTGAGAGTCTACCTGCGCAGGGCCTGGCCTGGCCTGAGCAAATTGCTCACCCTCGGGGCTATTTTTGCAACACACTCTTCAGTCCCCAGGCTGTTGGTAAGTCCCAGGCCTCCTACACAGGGACCATCATTCTGATCCCTAAGCTGAGGAGACACAGGAGCGAATCAGCTGTGTGAACCCAAGTGAAATGGAGCCACATTCTCGGAATTTTTATTTTCTGGAGTCCCTGGCTGGGAAGCTTGGCAGAACAGGGCAGACCTCCCAGCATTTCCCACGGGAACAGGCTGGCTGGCAAGGCGAGTGGGCTAGCCCCCCTGCCCACTCCGCGGTGACTTTGACATGTGCCTCCAGGCCAGGGACACAGCACCTGCCAACGTCCTTCTAGCCTAGTTGGACACCCCTCGCAGCTGGTTTGGGAGCTAAAATTATAGACGCCTGATGTCACCAAGACTGGGGGCAGAGCCTGGGGCCGTGCAGCAGGCGGGGCACTCCAGCTGGGCTGCTTTAGCTGAGAGGGTCACTGGAAACAGCCCCTTGGGTCTCCTGCTGGGGAGGGAAACAGAGTGAGGGCAGAGAGCGAGCCAGGGAGACAGAGTCAGGCAGAATGGAAGGGGCCGTGAGAGGACTGGGGGGTGCGGGAGGACAATGAGAGCGTCCCCTCCGCAGCTGGCTCCTGGCTGCCCCGGTGCCTGGAGGCCCACGCTGGGGAGCGGAGGTGAGGATGTGGACTTTCATCACCCAGCTCCTGGTCACCCTGGTGCTGCTGGGCTTCTTCCTGGTCAGCTGTCAGAACGTGATGCACATCGTCAAGGGCTCCCTGTGCTTCGTGCTGAAGCACATCCACCAGGAGTTGGACAAGGAGCTCGGGGAGGGCCGGGGCCTGAGTGACGATGAGGAGACCATCTCCACCAGGGTGGTCCGGCGAAGGGTCTTCCTGAAGGTAACTGCCAGGCTGGGGCGCCAGAGGCCAGGGCGGAGGGGACACTGCTGTGCCCTTCCTGGGCCAGGGCAGGGGAAAGCGTGACAGGAGCCAGGAGCTGTGTTGGAAAAGAAGGACCAGGGGGCCTTCAAGGGCCCGGCTTGGCACCAGGCACCAGAGCTGTGCACACCACCTGCGTGGAGCCCCCGTGCCCAGCACGGGTGATGGCTGAGAAAGCTCAGCTGGAGGACGCGGGAGGTCTGCTCTTGCCCTGTTCGTGTCACCAGCCAGCTTTGGGATTGTAGGCAAGTCACACTCAGGACAACAGGGCTTCTAAACCGTGAAGCACTGTAAACTTGCAGATCCGGCGCCTCCCTTGCCTCCTCTCTCAGGGCCTCCTCTGGGGAACTCGCAGCTGTCCCTGTTGTGCTTGCCCTGGGGCACTGTAGGGGTCAAGTCCAGGAGGCTCCCGTGCACTAGGGCTGGCCTGTCTGCAGCCTCCGGCAGCGCGGTCCACACTCGGGGGCGCTTGTGTGTCTGGGTCAATGCTGAGCTATAATTTCCAGTCTGGAGGTGCTGGTGGGCTTTTCTTGGACAGGTTGTTGCTACCACTGCTCTTTTATTTCCTCCTTCTCAACTCTGACTCCCAGAGTTCTGCTCACCAACCGCGAGTGTTTTTCCCTTTCTCCAATCCCAGGGGAATGAGCTTCAGAATATTCCAGGGGAGCAGGTGACAGAGGAACAATTCACGGATGAACAAGGCAACTTAGTCACCAAGAAGGTGGGTGCAGAGAGTCCCCCTGAGCTGGCAGCAGGCTGGGGGTGGAGGGTAGATGTTAAAGGCAGCAGGACTCAACTCAGGGCAGCGTCTCGCATGGCTATAACAGGTGGCAGCTCTGCGGCCCCTCCTTCCCAGTGGCCGGGACCTCCATGGCTCAGCAGGGATGGTGCAGGGGGCCCGAGCTGGCCTTCTGCAGTCTGGACATGGTGTTCCTTGTGGCCTCCTCAGCTGACCCAACCTGAGTGTTCCTGTCCCCTGTTCCAGAGGACCAGCCCCCAGGAACCATCCCACACCTAGTTCCATGGTGTCTGGCTGAAAACAGCTGTTGCGAGAACAGTGTGCCATCTCCAGCCTCCTGGGCCTCCTCTAATAAAAGGGGTGTGGACAGTCCCTGTGTTGGTAGCTCTGTTAACTCAGCAGCTGTGATTTTGCCTGTCAGGTGTCAGCCCTGTGCTAACTGGGCACCCACGGGGGTGAGCAGCGGGAGGACATGTCATGTGTGTCCGCGAAGGTGGCTCGCACTGGAGGAGGAGCGAGCCCCTTGAGTCCTTCTTTCCTCCTCTGTGTGGGCAGGGCTGTGTCTGTTTATGGCTTCATCTCCTGCTTCTAAGCACACGGCAGATGTAAAGGCTGTTTGAGTGTTTGGGTGAATGAAGGAGAGCCGGGTGGATACAGTGGAAATCCTGTAGTTGACAAAGAAATGCCCCTGCCTTCTGGGGTAGGTGACGGCATCCATCCAGACCCAGGGGCAGGGGGAAATTGCGCGGGCTCTAGATAAACACTGTACATGGTCCACCTTGTTCAGGAAGTAAAATGTGCCAAGAGCCCGCCGAAGTCCAGCCTCTCTGATCCAGTGCGGTGCGTGTTTTCCATAAGGTGATGGCGGCGAGAGGTGGTCCTTTCTCCTGGCCCTTCCATCTCTCACTCCTGGGGACATGCTCTTGCTCTTCTCTGCCTTGATGGCTTGACCAGCCCTTTCCCCCTTCCTTCTCTTTTCCAGATCGTCCGCAAAGTTGTTCGGCAGATAGACGCATCTGGTGCCAATGACACCCAGGAACATGAGGAGGTGATTGTTGGGGGCCCCTTGGAGGAGGACACTAGCGTGCTGGAAACCGACCCCGATTTCATTACAAAACTCGACAAGGTATTGAGGGGGCTGTGAGCCCTGGAGGCCCCACTTTTCCAGAGCACTCGCCTGCGGCCACACCTCCACCCACTCAGTCCGCACCTCCTCTTCCTGTTACCTGCCTCCTGGGGGACAGTGTTCCCGCCAGCTCGATGCTGTCTGTTTTCCTTCTTTTTTTTTTTTTTTTTTTTTTTTTTTTTTTTTGTGCTGGGAATCGAACTCAGGGCCTTGCGCTTGCTAGGCAAGCACTCTACCACTTGAGCTAAATCCCCAGCCCCTGTTTTCCTTCTTTTCTCTATTTTTCTCTCATCTGTCTGTGTGATCTGTCCTGCTTTCTGCCCCTGCTGCTGTCTCCAGGTGGAGCTGAGAGTGAGTGGCCTGCAGCCGGACCTGATAGAGGGCAGGAAGGGGGCTCAGATAGTGAAGCGGGCCAGCCTGAAACGGGGCAAACAGTGATCTCAAGCCTCTCTCTTTGGAGTAGCCTCTCGGGAGGTAAAAGCGGCTTTCTCATCCCTTTCTGCATGGCCCAGTCCTCGGTGACAGTGGCATGGCTGCACCGGTCCCACCCGTGTCCCCTTCTCCCAGAGCGCTCACCTCTCCCTTGCCCAGCATGATGCAGATGACCAACCTGACGGTGTGGCCAGAGGCCCAGATCCCCACTCCCCATCTAGCATCCTGCCTCAAGCCTCAACGTCCTGGTCAAGAAAACAGAGACAAGCCTAACTCCTCCACCTACTTCTCAGGGAGTGTGGGATACATTTTGGTTTGGATTTTTGGTCTGGTTTGGTTTTGTGGTGCTGGGTTAGAACCAGAGCCTCATGCATGGGGGCAGGCAGGTGCTCTGCCACTGAGCTGCACGCCCAGCCCTGTATGGTTTTGGAAGGATGCTTTGATGAGTGCAAAGCACTCCAACAATCTAAGTAGTCTTGGAAACCAAGCGATGTGGCTGTAGAGGTCAGCAGCCAGGGCACTAAGAGCACAGGAGAGTCCATGCGGGCTGTGGTACTTCAGGAAGGGCTCCAAGACTTGGAGCTGGGCTATCCCTTGAACTTGAACCCAGCCGAAATGCTGAGCAGCCCCGGGCTTCCATGTTCCCTGGTGTTCTGTGCACCAGGCTATCCTCTTGCTTTCTAGGAAGGGTCTAAATTGACAGGCCCAGCGGGTGGGTGGAATCCTCTGGATCATCCGGAGGGTTGGAGGGTCGTTGAGGTTGGGGCTGGGTGCCGGGGTGCAAGGCAAGAGTGAGCAGGAGGGACTGGGCGGGAGGTGAGTGTCTTGATGAGCGGCGAAGGTCTCTAACAGGCGGTGCAGTGCGGGGCTTCTGCCGGCTCTGATCCCAGCCTCCCTGAGGGATCCTGTACTGAGCTGCCCCGAGGCCCTTCATTGCGCCCACTCGGGGCAGCTCAGTACAGGATGCATCGGGGTGGGAGTCAGCAGGGAGCAAGGAGGCTGCGGCCCCAGCACAGTGCTGAGCGGTGGTGCTGTCCCGGGCCTGAGCAGCAAGAGGCACTGGCTGTCTCCATTCTGCAAAGAGCAGGACCCGCTGCCTCCTGAGCCACCAGAAGTGCTGACTTGGGGCTTCCTGACATATCTCGGCACTTGGGCAAAAAAGAGGACTGGCGGATCCAGTTAGAGGGTAAAATTAGACCTGATTCCTCAGCAGCTTAAGCAGGTCAGCACATTAACCCCGGCTATGCCAGGGTCCTGCTGCTGCTGGCTTCGAAGGCTGTGACTGGCTGCATTCCAGTCCCAGAAGTAATCCAGAGGTGCAAAGATTGTAAAAAGAAGAGTGGAAGGAAAAGCACTCTTCCACCTGATTTTTCTTATAGTAGCAGCAGCGCCTTTAAATTTGAGCTCCTGTTTGGCTGAATTTCTACCAATGTCCCTGACAGGCAGCCTAGCAGCTAGGCTGGGAGAAGCAGGGAACCCAGAATTTTTTTTTAATTTGCTGTAGATGGTCTGCAAAGAGGTTGAAAGCTGCAGAGGTGACCGGGGACAAGACCCCACAAGTGTGGGTGTCAGGAACATGGACAGACTGGCCCCAGCACAGCATTGAGCCCTCTGCCAATAAAAAGCAAAGGGACACAAGTGGTGGGGCACAGTGTCGAAGGGGCACAGTGCCGAAGGGGCACAGTGGCACTGCCTGGCTCCTGCCTGGGTCCACAGCGATAAATGAGGCAGCCTAAAATGCTGAACCCACCCAGCAAGAGCAAAGGCTACAGAGAAGACAGCAAAGGGGCTGCAGTTCTGATTCGTCCTATTTCCTACCACCAGCTTGCAAGCAGGTACAACCCATCCTCCTTTGCGACTTTTCCCACTTGCTAAAATTTATTTGTAACCCAAAGCCAATGCTCACCATGCATGTGCGGTCGTTCACAGACACGCACCCAGCAGCAAAAACCTCAAGTCACCCAACATGCACGTCCCCAGCTGGGGCTGACCAAGGCTTCCTCTGTGTGGCTTCGGCCCTCACACTATGAACAGGCGTCCTTGTTGCGGTCTGCCTCATACAATGTTATGTGCATTTCGCTGTTTAAAACGATGCCCCAGGCAGTGCTGAAAGACTGTCCAGTGTTTCTAAGTGCAACGGGCCTTCCAGAAAGGGTGCGTGTGGTCCTGGTGGATGAGGTACAGTGCTATTGCTGGCGAGGGCCGTGTTAATGAAGTGGCCATGTATATTAAACATGGTCTTTAAACAGAAGCACATAAAAAAGGTTATGTATTCACAGGTGACAAAAATGTTAGGACCAGAAGCCCGCAGGAACCTAGACTCATAGTCCCCTTGAGAGCAGTGGTTCCATGTCCACACATACTGCGAGGGATGT